>JAQQSV010005153.1:0-14626 GCA_028646515.1 Pseudochirops corinnae | reverse complement strand
CCCACACAGCAATGACTGACCCTGCCCCAAGGAGATTATATTTGAAAGGGAAATATTCATGATGTGAATATGTGACTTCATATTCACAAACAGGTACCATATTAGTAAACGTCTATGGTACAAAAACAAAAGTCATCACTCCAGAGGCGATGTTGTCACAAGATTAATATCTTTGAAACTGTGCTTTACACAAAGACCCGGGAAGCATTTTCCCATGACAAGGTCCCAATCGGCTAATATTAGTTTTACATTTTAAAACAAAGTACATTCATTGCATTATTTGTTGTTCCAGTGTTTTCCATTCATAATTTTTATATTAAAACTCATTATTATTTTTAGGATTCTCTGGTTACTTTTCTACCTCTCTATCATAATTGTCGCAGAAATGGAATAGGGCAACATGGGACTTAAGGACATTTTTTCTTACTTTGGTTTATTTTGTGGGGCAATATTATCCCCTCAAAACTCACTACTTGCTGGCTCACCAGCGTGGTGAACATTTTTCACTTAGCTAAAGGAGTCTTCAAACAGCAACATAGCCTAATGTCAAGGACATGTCCAACACCTTTTCAGATTTTTAGAAGGAATGAATGCATAATAAAAGCATTAGTGGGCTTACCACTGTACTAACTGCTGGAGATATAAATAAACAGGTGAAAAAGTGCCTACCCTTGAGGAGCATAGATGCTAAGAGGAGTCAGCCCATATAGGTGAATGGAGGCCAGCTGAGTGTATTTTGGTTTGGGAAGTTGCAAGGGTGGTGATTGAAGATTTAGGGGAGTAGATAGAACTTTCCAGTAACAATGGCAGAATTTATCTGTTTATGGTTCTTGAACTCGAGGACAGTTGAGGTGTATCATGGACGTAGGGGCTGTAGGGTAATGCAACAACAGCAAAGTGGCTGTCAGGAAGATGGTCTTGGTGTAAAGTGAAGGATGCCTCCTCTATAGGTCCCTATAGGCTTACATGAGGCACTTGCCAATCAAGGCAGCAGGGGCCGGAGTGGTGGAGTCATCTGAGTTTGTCTTCTCCTGGACAGCCTTTGAGAACCCAGCATCACCTCTGTGTTATCAGAAGTGACACATACTGAATGATAAATTTTGGGGTGAGACAGTAGTAAAGAATGGAAGGTGTTATCTCTGTGGGTCGTGACTATTTGGGGAAAACTTGTGAAATTTGAAAGCTGGTGATGCAGATATTCAGAACTAAGATATTCAGAATGGGAAAAGATATTTATAGCACTGGATGTGCTGTCTGTTTTCCATAGTGCGTCTCCCTTAGGTCACCTTAAATTTAAGCCCCATGAAGTGAAGTGCTTTAGAAAAATGAACTTCTTTCTAGCCTCCTTTATCACTCATTAACTTTCGTTCACATTTCCCCAATATTATTACAAATTCAATCATGTAGCGTTCTTTTGATTCTGTCCTAGTTTTCCTTCTTTATTTTAAAACCTCACACATAAAACCCTAAACTCCCCTTTAACAACCGCATTGGGTATATCATGTGGTGGACTTATAGCCAGCATGTCAACTTATAATTGCCAGTGGTCAAAAACCTTAATTTATGGAAGACTAGCAAATTAGGTTCTCATAGAATCAAATCGTCACTTCATAATAATAACAGTAACTCAGAAATCCTTATCTATTGCTCGGTCCCCTAAACTTTGGTTCCTTGTGTCCATTCACTTACTGGACATTATCACTTAAATATTTCACTGAAACTTCAAGCTCTGGGTACACTGTCTTCTTTCCTAAACTACTCTCTCATTTCCCCTGTCAATGACACTCTCCATTCTCCTAAGCCAGGGGTGGGGAACCTGTGGCCTTGAGGCTGCATGTGGCCTTCTAGGTCCTTGAGTGTAGCCTTTCAACTGAGTTCAAGTTTTACAGAACAAATCTTTTTAGTGAAAGGATTTGCTCTGTGAAGTTTGGATTCAGTCAAAGGACTGAAGTTCAGGACCTAAAGGGCTTTGTGCTGCCTTGAGGATGCAGGTTCCCCACTCGTATCCTAAGCATACGCTTAAAAATTTCATAAACATCTTTATGGTCTATGCACAGTCAGCCCCTATTAATTTTCCCTTGAAGTGTACTTTCCAGGGGTAGCTAGGTAGCGCAGTCAATAGAGCACCAGCCCTGGAGTCAAGAGGACCTGAGTTCAAATCCGGCCTCAGACATTTAATGTACTCACTAGCTGTGTGACCTTGGGCAAGTCGCTTAACCCCAATTGTCCTCCCTTCCCCCCTCCAGAAAGATAAAAAAAAAAAAATTCTCCTGAAGTGTACTTCCCTAACTTCCATCTACAGTTTTTAGGATCCCCATCCCTTTATGAATAAGAAACAGTCTTTCTATCCTAACCAAATCTCTGACCATTTCAATATTCATATAAATAGTCCTTCTAAAAGAGCTGATGCTCAGTTCATCATTTCCATAAGGTCCATAGCCCTTGCTTGTTCTTCATTTTAGCCCCCAACAAGGGTGGTTACATCTTAGACCTGATCATCATCTGAATTTATTTTATTACATGATCCTAAGCTCTGAATTTTTTCCCTTTGATCACGGTCTCCCATTCTTTTCTCTTTCCAATAACTTCCTTTCTCTTCTAACCTCCATCCTAATCTTGACCACTGGAATGTTCTAGTCCCTAGAACATTCGAAATTTTATTAATCTATAACTCAAGTTCTGATTTCATTCCTTCATAACCTTTCATCAAGTCAATGTTTTCTACCCTTGAATCAATTGCATATCTATCTAGGACAGAGGTTCTTGACCTGTGGGTCATGACCCCTTTGGGGGTCAAACGAGCCTTTCACAGGGGTCACAGGGGTCTCCTAAAACCATCAGAAACACATATTTCTGATGGTCTTAGGAACCGAGACACTGCTTCTCTATCTGTCTCCAGGAGGGTCCGCCCACATGCAGATACACCCACATATGAGAATTAAAGGGTAGGGCATTAGGAAGATTGAAAACCACTGATCTAGGATTATCCTTATAATCTGCTATCTCCATTCTTTTTTTCTGAGCAATGCAAGACTCTGTTGGATAATACCACACTCAATCTTCGTCAAACTCATGCTAAGCTCAAATGGACCTTTACTGAAATGACATTATTTACCATTGAATGACATTTAATTCACCAACCTTTTTTAAGTCTCAGTTTATTCATTGGTAAAATTCTAGGCTGGATTAGATGATTCCTGAGGTAGCTTTCAGCTCCACATCTTTTATCTTATGTATAGCCCTCCTGTGACTGTCCTAAAACTTATATAGCCATTCTCCTGAGTATTCTAACTCTACTCCCTTTTCTGTTCTTTCTGCATATGATATTGTTTCCAGATTTATAGAGAAAACTTGGGCTAAGTTGTGAACTCACTTATCTTTCCTCCTTGTGCTGTATCTTTTTAGTAAATAACCCTTTAAGAAGCTAATCAGTGTTAATTGCTTATTGAAGGTATTGGGAAGAAATCAACTGGTTAAGTTGATAGCAGAATGCTAGTCACTAGTATTTATACTCAGGAGATATTAACTGGGCAAATGCAATGATGCTAGGGAAAATAAACTTTTAAAGGGGGCTGGAGCTGTTAGCATTAGAACCCTATGCCTCACAGGGGTATCTACAGAATCCTGTAGGAGAGATGTAGCCAGGTGAGTTCTGAATATTTGACCTAGTTTATATGTAGGTTGGGAGAATAATTCCAGAATTACACAACACAAGTATAAACAAACACAAACATTTCAATATACAAAAAAAGAACAAGACAGAGGATTATATAAGAAAGTGCACTTCTGTTACAAACCTGCCCTCTGAGGGTTTCTTTATTTAGATTAATTTTTTTTTTAAGCAATGAAAATACACATTCTTCCCTTTTCATCTCACCCTACTGGGAAAGCAAGAAAAACAAAGCTCTTCTTACAAACGTGTATAGTCAAAAAAAACCCCAAATTCCCACTTTGATCATGTGAAAAAAGTCTCAGTTTGAACTATGAGTTCATCACCTCTCCATCAAGAGGCGGATAGCCCATTCCACAATGAGTCTTCTGGAATCATAGTTGGTCATTGTATTGATCAAAGTTCCCAAATCTTCAAGGTTTGTTTGTCTTTACACTGTTTCTTGTTATTGTAGAAATTATTTTCCTGGTTCAGCTCATTTCACTCTTTGTAAATTCATATAAGTCTTCCTAGGTTTCTCTGAAACTATCCCCTTCATCATTTCTTAGGGCACAAAAGCATGCCATCAAATGCATATACCATAACTTCTTCAGCCATTCCTCAATGTATGGGAACTCCATCAATTTCCAATTCTTGGTCACTGCAAAAAAAAAGTTGCATAAATATTTTTGTGCATATGGTTCATTTTCTTTTTACTTTGATTACTTTGGGGTTTAGAGTTAGTAGCAGTATCATTGGATCAAAGGTCAAACACAGTTTAATAGATTTTTGCTGCCCTCTTTTTCAGTCTTTCATCTACTACTGATTCTTCCTCTCTGCCTAAATCCTCTTCACATCTCTCCTTTTTGAAATAAAAACCTCCCCTTGACTTTGACTCTGTTATCCTCTTTATAGATAAACTTCTTGATAGTCTAGCCTATACTCATTACTTTTACTCACCACTTACTCACTAATCAACATTGCAGTGTTTGGCAAAATCATTCTCTTCAAGACCTTAATTGTCAAATCCAAAATACTTTTGTAAGAAGGTAAGCTACTTGAGGGCAGGGTGTTTTGAATTTTTAAAAGCCATTATCTTTCTAGTATCTGGCAAAGCACTGGATAAATTTTAGGTGTTTAGTAAATTCTTCTGAATTACTGTTTTTCCCTTCTCCCCCCAAACCTGCCCCTTCTCCCAGCTTCTCTGTTTCTATTAATCCTATTATCACCCTGCCAGTCACTCTGGCTCACAGCCTTGGAATGGTTCTTTCTCTCTCACATCACATATCCAATTTGTGGCCCAAAACTGCCCATTCTCTTTGTGAAAATCTTTCACATTTGTCCCATCCTCTATATTTACATTGCTACTATTTTAACAAATATTTCTGCCTTGACTGTGAATGAAAGACTAAATGAAAGCAAAGTTATTTATTAAGTACTTACTGTGTACAAAGTTCTGTGATATAGACTAGAGATTTGGAAGCAAATTGGAAGAGGTCACATTCTAATGGTAGGGGTAGCCCACATCGGAATTTCAGGGGTAGTCAGATGGAAAAGTCCCACAATCCTTAGGATACAAGGAAAAAGCATACCTTCCTTAATGTCGTTGTAATGGTAATAAAGATCTTCTCTGCTCCTTAATGGATCTCAAGTGGAACCCAACAGTAGGGGCTTATTTTTCAGGAAGGCCCACACCTTTTGTTCCTTTGTAATTAGGCAGTGGATCACAAAGGTTGTTCTTTGACCTTGAAGAAGGCTGTATATGTACTCTGAGGTGAGGTTTTGCTTTGGGACTTACTTATGGGAAGAATGTTGGAGTAATGTAGCCAGATGAGACTCTGGGCAGCCACTGAGCTCCCCAGCTTTGAAAACCCAGATGTTGGTTCTTCTCTCTCTGGTAACTATGTATGTATGTAATGGTCAGATAGCTAGACGCCCTGTCTGTTGGTCTTTTGAATTGTGTTATTTCCTCTGTCTGTGGTTTTTTGTCTGCTTGTAATTTCTATCTGAAATTCAGGGTGCTGACTTTTTTCCCCTGAACTAAGTGAATTTCATATATGTGTGTATGTGTGTGTGTTTATGTATGTATATGTATATGTACATGTATATGTATATATGTTTAATCAAAGATTGTTGACCCCTTTAAAGTTGCTTTACTTTAGTAAAGCAGATCAAATAACCTGTGCTAGCAACCATCCTGGTATGTTAGGGTGCTTGCTGTCACAGTCATTTCCACTGACAGAGTGAGTCAAAGACTTTGGTGTCAAGAAACTACTTTTTTCCTGGGTCTTCAATAGCTATAGTTGATGAGAAGTCAGGAGTCTGCAACATTTGCAGAAGCAGTTGCTATATTGCATCTCCATCCAGGTTGCTTCTCAGGATGATGATTGCAGGACCAGGGCTGGAAGCATGACCGAAAATCCTGGAAGCACTACCATTCTCAAGCTTCTTGGGCACACACACCCATTGGTACCAATGGGTCAGTGGTTGTTGCTGGTTGTAGTGAGGAAGATAGGTTCCCTCTCCACAAGGGTCTCTCTCTTTTCATAATTCCTTCAAGGGCTAGACCAAAAGTAGGTCTGGATTACTACAATGGCCTTCTAACTAGTCTTCTGCCTCTATTTTCTCTCTTCTCCAAAACATACTTTACAGAGCTGCCAAATTAACCAGCTCACTTTCCTGCATCAAAACCTTTGGTGTTTACTATTAATGGGATAAAAGACAAATTTGTTAGCCTGGCATTTAAAGTTCTGCAGAATCTGGTCTCAATTTAACTTTACAGCCTTGGTTCACACTGTTCTCCTTTGTTATGTTCAATGTCCCAGACAAATTGGACTATTGGCTGTTCCAGTCTTGGCCTGCATGCTCCAGTGTCAGCATATCTGGCCAAATCATTATGTACTCCCCTCATACCTCTTTCTGTTGAAAACTTCCTCTTCATTCAAGGCCCATCTCCACCAATATTTTCTTTATGATTTCTACAAATGAATGTGATATCTGCTTCTTTACATTTTGTTTGAGGGCTTTTCCTGAATTTCCCTTTTGCTTTAATCATAGTATATTTTATATCATGCTTATTTACAAATATCTTATCTCCCCTCTATTGTAAGATCTTTGATGAGAAGGACTGTGACATTGTTTGGCTTTGCATCTTTAGCACTTAAACCAATGCCTTGTATAAACAATTTGTTCTGATTCTTGAATTATCTCATACTTTGGTTCTCTGACTCCAGTCTTTGCCACTTCTCTATGAAATCATTCTTAATACCACTGCCAGTCTAATCTGATAACACCACTTTTTACTGCGGTGCATAGTTACCTAAAGGGCAGCTAGGTGGTGTAGTGTACTGAGTACCAGGCTGAGAGTCAGAATGACCCATTTTCTGACTTCAAATCTGGCCTCAGTTACTTATTACCTGTGTGATCCTGGGCAAATCACTTATCCCTGTTTACTTCAGGTTCCCTTCTCTGTAAAATGAGCTGGAGGAGGAAATGGCAAACCACTCCAGGGTCTTTACCAAGGAAGAGTTGGATGCTACTGAAAAACTGTTACTTATCTAAAAACCTTCCATGGCCCCATATTTCCTACCAAATCAAATATAAACTTCTTGCCTGACTTTCACCCTTCAAAACCTGTCCCCATCTAACACATTTAATCTTCATTTACCATTACACTCCAACATATACTCACCATTTAGACAAACTCATATCTTCACTGGGAATTAGTTTCTACTTCCAGGCTTTTAATGATGTTGTTCCTCTTAGCTGGAAGTTCTCTCTTCTCTGATCCATTATTTAAATATCCCTCAGAGTTCCCAGATGAAGCTCTTCCAGGAAACCTTCACTCACCATTTTCTTCTCTGAATTCTCAAAGTATTTTGAGTCCACGCTACATAATTTTGCAATTCATTAGAATACTCTTTTGTGGTTTTTTGTTTATTTTCTTTTCAGGGGAGAAGGGGGAAGGCAGGGCAATTGGGGTTAAGTGACTTTCCCAAGGTCACACGGATAGTAAGTGTTAAGTTTCTGAGGCTGGATTTGAACTCAGGTCTTCCTGACTCCAGGGCCAGTGCTCTATTCACTGTGCCACCTAACCACTCCCATTATGATATTCTTTCATGCTGCTTGTCACTGTTTCATGCATGCCAGTCTTGTCTCTCCTCCAGATTATAAACTCCCTGAGGACAGGTATCATATTCTCTAGTTCTATTTTCCGTAATGCTAACCATGTAGTATCTGCACATCCTTCTCATATCCCTTTCAGCTCTAAATCTGTAATCATATCCGTGCCATTGACTGCTGTCTCTGTGACTTCATAGTATGCCTGAAGAATCTGTTACTCTCTTTCAGAAATGATCAATTTACTTTCTTTGGAGATATGGAGTAGCTCATTCCCCCAACCCCAACCTATCTGCTGATGTTACTTTTCCTTTAGAATCCCTTGCTCTGAATCTTTTTCATGGTAGCCCCAATTTGGAAACTAATGGGGCATCCTCCTGTTATACAATACTGAACAAATTGTAGTATTGGGCATAATGGCAGTTATTCTGCCATGAGAAACGATGAAATGGATAATTTCAGAGGAAACTGGTAAGATGTCTATGAACTGATGAAGAGTGCAGTGAACAGAAGTAGGATGATTTACATGGTGATAACATTATAGAGAAAAACAACTTGGAAAGACTTTTGAATTCTTATTGATACAATGATATATCACAAATCCAAAAGAATAAATATGAAACATGCCATTTACCTCCTGACAGAGAGGTGATAAACTTAAAAAAGCAGAAAGAGACACATTTTTGGACATGGCTAATGTGAGAATTTGTTTTGCAAAACTAGAAGACTATATATTATATTGGGGCTCTGTGTTTTTTATTTGCTAAGTGAGAATATTAGGGGAGAGAAAGGTGAATTGAAAATACTTTCCATTAAAAATAATAAATGAAATAAAACAAAACAAAATCTCTTGCTCTGACTGGGATGAAGTACAATGGATTTCATGGAATTTCTAAAGTTTTTCTGTTATCCACAGTCCTGGTCGGTATAGAATTTTCTCTAAAGGTGTGTATAAGAGAAAATGCAGAAAGCAAGGGATCAGGCTAATGGGATTTAAAATTTAATTTTCAGGAGCTACTTGACATTGATGTGGTTTGTGACCCCTCAGACATAGTTCCTTAATCTTGACTATGAATGAAAACAGATGCTGGGACCAATGTCTCTGGCACAGGTCCTAAAAGTATTAGGGGCAGGCTGAATGCCCTGGTTTGGGTTGCTGCAGGGAATATTTGCAAAGTGTTAAACACTTATGATATAATTTTGATCCTATGATCAACAGTCCAGCTGCCACCCACTCTTAGTTTTTGGTATATTTTGTGCAATTTAAACTTAATTTTCCTATTTATTTTTTTTTAACATGTTATACTCATCTATATTCTCCAATTTCAAGGCAGTTGGCCAAAAGCTGATGGTATTCTAGTCAGAAACAACCTGTTTTCCTGCTAACGGGTGAGAGAGGCCACTGGAAAGCCTTTAGGGAACTTTGAAACATCCTTCTAACTACTATTTCCTCCTCTTGTGCTGGCTCTACAGTGCTCAGGAAATAAGCATTTTTTAGCTTTGCTTACAAAATATTCTGAACCTAATATTTGAGAATATTTCTAATTTAGATTCATATCTCAAAAAGGATCAGAACATCTGATCAGTGTGGAATGTTTTGAGAAATTAGTCAAACCATTACGATAACACTTAATAATATTTTCTGTAGAACATTACAGAGCACCAGATTTTCAAAAGCAGTGACTACAGTGGATAGTTCATGAACTGTGGCCTGAAAGAGCAATATTACATTTACATACTTGGCTTATCTGATCTTTTAAAATCAATTCCAATTTAGGATCTCAGTTTTCCAGTAGTAACTATTTGTTTTTTTCCCCCCAATAACTAGACTCTCCAACTTTCATGGAATCCAAAGCATTATTTCCTGCTTTAGATTTTCCTACACTGACTCAATTTTTCTGTTTCTATCTCTGTAAAATGTTGCCTCTCTCCTCTTTCCCCTGAGTTTTGCTAAGATGGCACTTTGAAACATTGGTTCATAGATCTATGTATACATACAGAAACAAATATATAGTATATATATATATATATATATAATACATAAATGTGTGTGTTTATATAAATACATGTGCATACTTGTGTCTATATGTATGTATGTATATATGTATGCATGTATATATGTATATGTGCATGTATATCACACTGGGTGGCATATAGAGTACTAGGCTTGGAGTCAGGAAAACATGAATAAAACAACTTCAGACATTTATGATATGACCCTCAGGAAGCTACTTAACTACTACCTGCCTCTGTTCATCTGTAGAATTGGTATAATAACAGCACCTACATCATCTCAGAGTTTTTATTTGGATAAAATGAAATAATATTTGCAAACCTAAAAGTACTATGTGATTTGTCTTCTTCTTCCTTCATCATCATCATCATCAGCATCAGCATCTTCTTCTCCTCTTCCTCCTTCTTGTCCTATATCACTTCTCTTTCTTCCTTCTATCTTCTTTTTCTTTCTTTCTTCTCTTTTTTTTGCAGGGGGGAAGGCAGGGCAATTAGGGTTAAGTGACTTGCACAAGGTCACAAAGCCAATAAGTTTTAAGTGTCTGAGGCTGGATTTGAACTCAGGTCCTCCTGACTCTGGGGTCAGTGCTCTATTCACTGCACCATCTAGCTGCCCCTCCTTTCTTCTCTAAATAGAAAAGGACCTTAAAAGGCATCTTCATTTTATAGAGGAAGAAACTGATGACAAGGGAGATTAAATGATTTGCCTAAGACCACACATATAGGTCGTGAACAGTGGGGGAAGGATTTGAATCCAGGTCCTCTGAATCTAGAGCTCATATTCTTTCTTTTATACCAGGAAAAACAGAAAATATGACTATCTGGCAAGGTTAAAATAGAAACAAAATGTGAAAGTTTGGGTAAAAATTGAAAATGATACTCATTGCATTGAAAAGAGATACTAATTTTTTTTTTGGCTTCTCTCTCCCACCTTAGGACTATGGGCAAGGCAGGTTATTTCTAGACCAGCCTTCTTCATTCCACCAGGCAGTTGAGAATAAATGCCCTTCTGTTGGTACAAGCCTCTATTCCATTCCTCAATTCAGAAATTGAAGTTTCCTTGAAGTCTATACTATAGTCTAAGCTGTCTGAATCTAGCTTATCAATGACTCCATTATCTCAGGGAATGTGGTCTATCATCCCATATTTTTCTATATCCATTATTTACTAGCTTATAAGGAAATATTTTAAAAATTAAAAAAAAATTTCTAGAATCAGATCTGCTCCCAGCTAAAAAAAGAGAACCTTAGCGTTCTGGACAGAGGTTAACAACTCTGACCTATTTAGTTCTACATATCAAAAATAGCTTATTAAACTACTTCCTCCCCACTTCCCACACAATTCAGTTAATTAAAGAATGCAAATCACAGATCATTTATGACTAGTCATGGTTTATAATGTTTATACAAAAAATTAGGAAATAGAAACAGCTTAAATAAATTTTAAAAATCATTAAAAAATGTAAAACTTGCCTGCCAGTTATAGGCCCTGGTGGAGGGAATTATACTTTTACTGGCCTTGCATTGATCCCAATGAGCCTTCACTGCCAGGAAGATGAATCTCTTCCAACTGCTCCCAGCAGAGTTCTTTATTCGAGACTGCAGAAGTCTGCTGCTGGAGCCAAACCTATAATATTCAGACTCTGGTCTCTGAACTTTTTATCACAAAACACCTTCAGTGGCTTCTTTTTCTTATGCTGCTGCTGCTGCCAACCACTCCAGCCCCAGCTAGAGTTAAGTGTTCTTCTCTGTCACAGGCCAGCTCTAAAACTTCTTGGCAAAATGTGATTCAGTTCCTTGCTCTGAGCTAC
Source organism: Pseudochirops corinnae (assembly GCA_028646515.1). NCBI lineage: Eukaryota > Metazoa > Chordata > Mammalia > Diprotodontia > Pseudocheiridae > Pseudochirops > Pseudochirops corinnae. The sequence continues at coordinate 3,035 of JAQQSV010005153.1, read as the reverse complement.
TGACTGTCATCGTCCCTTCTAGGATAGGAAGAGAATTCTTTCTGTCTAGGATTGCAATTCCCAGAATTCATACTTAGATTTCAGAAATTTTTCCTACCCAACGGGCAGTGATTCTGAAAGCCAGTTACACTACACTGCCTCTTTTTGCAAGTAATATGGAACTGAGTCCAAGGGCTGCTTATAGGACTGGAATCATTCTCTAGCCCCATCAGCTCATAATGCTGAGCCTTGTCATGCAATTGCCTTGTGTTCATTTGTATATATTTTATACTTATTTATATGAGGGCAGCATATTGTACAAATAGAATATAAGCTCCTCGGGGAGGGACTTTTAAATTTTTTTTGTCTTTGAATCCCCAGCACATGGTATGGTACTTAGCACGTGTGGTTTGTTGTCCAGTCCTTTCAAGTAGGGACTCTTTGTGACCCCATTTGGAGTTTTCTTGGCAAAGATGCTATTTTTTTCTCTAGTTTATTTTGCAGATAAGGGCACTGAGGCAAAAAGAGTGAAGTGACTTGCACAGGGTCTCATAGGAGGCAAATGTCTGAGGCCAGATTTGAATCAAAGAAGAGAAGTCTTCCTGACTCCAGGACTGACGCTTTATCCACTGGAGTGCCTAGCTACCCTGACTTAGCATGTAGCAGGCACTTAATAAATGCCTATTTATTGATTCCATACTAGAGGAGGATATGGGTGGGGTTATTTCAAGTTTTGGAGATTATACTTTTAAATATTTGGCTACATTGGAGATTTCTAATATTCATTGTTAAAATGAGGCTCAAAATCTAGCCTTAACTGTTTCTCAAATCTATAAGCATGTCTCCATTTACTTTCCCCTCCAATTTTTCTAAGAGTGCCAATCACAGGCATCTCAGGATACATGGACAAATTTGAAAAACATACACTTATAGTAGGAAAAATAAACTAACAGCAGAACTCATAAATCAGGGTTAGCCAAACCAAACAGCTGAGCAAATGTGGATGGGCTATAATTTTGCATTTCATAGCACCTGGACTACAGGGCAAATCCTGGATGGTGTAATTTACTGTGGGTGGGACTTTAACAGACAGAGGCTAATTATATAAATTTGAGGTTAACCCCCTTCAGATGATGGAGTGCAGTATTCTTCCACCTCTACCTTTTAAAATGTTTTTCAAGGCCTTGCATATGAAAGTTCTCATTTCTTTCTAATTTTAGAAAATGAACGGGAAATAAGAATGATTTCCACCAAGAGACTGGAGGTAGGGTTACTATAGTTTTCTTGCATTTTATCTGCCTTTTTTAAAATTGGAAACTCAACTTCACCTTGGCAAATGATGTCAATTTTTACCTCAGTAAGGAACCTGAATAGTACTCCCTGATCTACTTTTTAAAAAAGAAGTTTATGATCTCTGCTCTTAAAAAAAAGTTGTGAGTAGATCTCACCCCCTCCCAAAATACGGATTATTGTCAGGAGCTTACTGTCTCATACCTAATGTCCCAAAGGAAATAGATTGAGGTTACACTAAAAATTAGTCAGTGAGGAGATGACTTGTTTATTTTAGTCTAGTACTATTTCTCCTGGGAAAGAGAGTTAGCCTTTTTAAAAATTGTAAAAAAAAGTCTTTAGGCTTTTTATTACACTCCTAACCTCATTGTGGGTTTCTTCTAGTCCTAATCAAATCTACCCTGTTCAGGAGGACTTAGTAAATATTACTTTTTCATATTTCATGTGGTCTTATCCCTTGTTGTCTTTATTGAAACAAATATTTAGACCATATTGAGAATACCCATTTATATATTTAAAGGGTTGATTGTGATTTTTCTCCATGTAAGTATTTGAGTAAGCATTAAGTAATGTAAGCTTTGGGGATGGAGGATGGTAAGTGAAGGAGAAAGAGCTACAGAAGTAGTGAGATCAATAGAGAGAGAGGCACAGACAGTCACACACAAACGCACACGCAGACTCAGTTCTCTTGGTCGTATTTACTAGAGTGGGCCTAGGAAAACATTCTGAGTTTCAGTCTCAAGTTCACTTTTTATTTTCATTGCATGTTAAATTAAACTTAACTTGCCATTATATCACATTTCCGTCTGATTATTTTAGCCTACCTACATCATATTCTCTCTTGTTGTTTTAAAGTCTGTTCCCATTTAAATGAATTATGTACTGCTCCCTCAGCCCTTTCCAATGTGATGTTGGAATCTTGACCAGATATTGTATTTTGGTAGATAACAAAAGAAATTGGGGCAATGGTGGGAACAAAGTGTGCATTCATCACAGTTTGCTAAGAATTAACTTAGTATTGCCATCTAGATAAGCTGTAGGGAAGTGATACCATTACACTGAACCATTTTATGGTTGTGCTTTGGAAAGCAGAGTGATCGTTTAGGAGTCCTCATAGAACATTAGCATTGGAAGGAATACATAGTCTAATATGCCCTTAAGTAGGAATAACCTCGATCATCTCCTCAGTGAGTGTTTATTCAATTTTGGATTGAAGACCTCTAGTGACAGAGAACTCACTACCCAAATGAACACATTCTACTTTTGAATCAGCATCATCTCTAAGACTTTTCTTCCAACCTACACTTTTTAATCACAGGTTGCATTCCCAGAGGGGTAACTACTACTCTCAGGATTTTACCCAAAAGCCTGAAAGCCTAGGTTTCTGCTATTGGTGTTTATAAGTTCCTACTAAAATCAGCTAAATAGACTTGAATTAGTTTATAGAAAAGGGATTCACTGAATTGGTATAGTAAGAAAAGTCAGTACACCTGTGCCTGGAGCACACTCTTCCACAAATAATCTGACCTCCCAGTTAAAGGAAGTCCTTTCTTGTATCCAAATCTGCTATTTTCCCTGGTGCAATGTATTGCCAACTACCATTCAAGTTTCTCTAATGACATGGTGTAACAATACTAGGATTTGAAGATCTTCCACGCCCCTTGAGCTTGCTGATGTAGCAGGAAGGGGTGGAGCAAGGGAACGCCAGAGCCAAGCTAGTCTGTGTGCGGTGCGGACTGGAAGCGGCGTCAGAGGCAGTGGCTGCA
>JAQQSV010005152.1:0-14627 GCA_028646515.1 Pseudochirops corinnae | reverse complement strand
ATCTTGCCCTACCGAAAAGTGACATAGGAGAGAATAGACTGGGGGAGGGGAGACACATTGGGATGGCTGTTTTGAGGTGGTGGGGGGGAAGAGGGGTAGAAAATATGTAATTCAATATCTTGTGGAAATGAATGATGCAATAAAAAAAAGAAAAAAGTGAGTCTGGAACAATATCTACTAGGCAATTATACAGAAATTATTTAGACAAAGAAATCAAAAAAAGACTAAAATAGATGGGGAAAGGGAGATATAACAATAAAAAATTGAGAAATCTTTTTTTAGAAAAAGTCACAGAAAACAACATTTAAAAAACAACAACAAGTAAAACAAGTTGAAGGAGAGGAGACATAGGATTTTACAAGAATTGTAACATGAGATAAAAAGAAGAATAAAAAGTAAATTATGAATTAAAGCAAAACTCTAGGACAAAGGAAAGGAATACATAGGAGAAGGGAGCTTAAGATTGAGGCAAGATTCTCAGTGAGAACCAAGGATTCTTTAAAATATGTTTATCTAAAATGACAGAAGTAACAAAGTATTATAGAAGAAGTAAGAGAAAAAAAGTCCAATCTGTAAAAAAAAAATGGAGGGAAGTGGAAGTAATTATAAAGGTGACTCTCATAACTCTAAATATGAATGAATTAAGGGTGGAGCCAAGATGGCAGAGTAAAAGGAGGAACTTCCTTCAGCTCCTACTCCAACCACCTTTAAAACCTGTTAAAAAAAATTACTCTATATAAATTTTAGAGCTACAGAAGTCACAAAGTTACAGAGAGAACAAATCTCCCATGGAAGGCAGCCAAACAGGCTGACAAGATATTTTGAATAAGGATAGGAGTTGCATGCAGTCCTGTATGAGCCAGTGGGCCCAGACCTGGCGCACCCCTGACCAGTGGCACAGACTGAGCAGAGCAGATTTCAGGAGACTCAACCACTTGCTGCTATGGCAGTTTCCAGACTTCTCAAAACACAGATGCCAAAAAAAAAAAAAAAAAGTAAAATATCAGTGGGGAACCCTGTTGGAATAGGGTGAAAAAAAGAGTACAGTCTGGCCCTGTCCTCAGGGCAGGAGACGTGACAGTGGTACAATGCCTACAACTATTGCTGTGTGGCTGCCTACAGAGCTCCTGGCCTATAGGGGGACTAAGCAACCATTCAGAGGATAATCACTCTTGCTTTTATCAGCTTGGATCTGGGTCACAGTCTTGGGTGGAGGTCCTGGGTGGAGGAACGACAGTGTGCCAGAGCTCATGGGGGCCGTAGAAAGGGCACCCTCCTCATAGCTTCGACAACAACCCTACAAGGAGTTGTGTAAACTCCAGCAATTTGGGATACAGTGCTCTCCACTCTGGAAGTAGAGCTCTAATGGCAAAGAGGTCAAAAGTCAAGTAATTGGCTTGCAAGATGAACAAAGAGAGGAAGCACAATGAGACTATAGAATCCTCTTTTGGGGACAAAGAGGATAAAAACATGGAACTAGAAGAAGACAAAAAAGTCAAAACTCCTGCATCAAAAGCTTCTAAGAGAAATATGAATTGGTTGAAGGCCATAGAGGAGCTCAAGAAGGATTTTGAAAATCAAGTGAGAGAAGTGGAGGAAAAATTGGGAAGAAAAGTGAGAATGCTGCAAGAAAATCATGAAAAGCCAGTCAACTGAGGAAAATAACTCCTTTAAAAATAGATTAACTCAAATGACAAAAGAGGACCAAAAAGCCAATGAGGAGAAGAATGCCTTAAAAAGTTGAACTGGCCAGACAGAAAAGGAATTTCAAAAACTCACTGAAGAGAATAAATCCTTCAAAATTAGACTGAAAGAAATGGAAGCTAATGACTTTATGAGAAATTATAATACTATAAAACAAATCCAAACAAACGAAAAAATAGAAGGCAATGTGGAATATCTCACTGGAAAAACTACTGACTTGAAAAATAGATACAGGAGAGATAATTTTTAAATTATTGGACTACCTGAAAGGCATGATAAAAAAAAAAAAAAGAAATTATCCTGCAAAAAATGCTCAAGGAAAACTGTCCTCATATTCTAGAACCAGAAGACAAAATAGAAATTGAAAGAAGTTACCAGTTATCTCTTGAAAAAAAAAATCCCTAAAAGATAACTCCTAGGAATATCATAGCCAAATTCCAGAATTCCAAGGTAATGGAGACAATATTTCAAGCAGTCAGAAAGAAACAATTTGAGTATTGTGGAAACACAGTGGGGATAACTCAAGATCTAGGAGCTTCTAAACTAAGTGATCATAGGGCTTGGGAAATGATATTTTAGAGGTCAAAGAAGCTAGGATTAAAACCAAGAATGACCTACCCAGCAAAACTGAGTACAATGCTTCAGGGGAAAATATGGTCATTCAATGAAATAGAAGACTTTCAAGCATTCTTGATGAAAAAACCACAGCTGAACAGAAAATTTGACTTTCAAATACAAGAAGCAAGAGAAGCATGAGAAGGTAAACAGGAAAAAAGAAATCATAAGGAACTTATTAAAGTTCAACTATTTATATTTTTACATAGAAAAAAAATCAATAATTGTAACTCATGAGACTTTTCTCTGTATAAGGATACTTGAAGGGAATAAATATGTCTGTGTGTGTATGTCTGTGTATGTATGTATGCGTATTATATAGGAGGGTGTATGTGTACATAAATATATGTGAATGCGTGTATATGTATACATAGACAGAGGGCACTGGATTAGTTGAATAGGAAGGGATGAAATATAAAATATAAAATTAAGAGGTGAAAGAGGAATATATTGGGAGAAGGAGAAAAGGAGAGATAGAATAGGGTAAATTATCTCATATAAAAAAAGGCAAGCAAAAACTCTTACACTGTGGGAGAAGAGCATGAAGGTGAAGGGGAATGGGTCAACCTTATTCTCATTGAATTTGGCTTAAGGGAGGGAATAACATACACACTCAATTGGGTAGCTTACCCTACAGAAAACTAGGAGGGAAGGGGATAAGACGGGGGATGATCGAAGGAAGGGCAGATTGGGGGACAGGATAGTTAGAAGCAAACACTTTTGAAAAGGAGTAGGGTGAAAGAAGAAAAAAATAAGTAGTGGGGCAGGATAGGATGGAGGGAAATATAGTCAGTCTTTCCCAATGTAACTACCATTGAAACGTTTTGTGTAACTACACATGTACAACCTATATTGTATTACTTGTCTTCCCAATGGGGATGGGTGAGGAGGGAAAAAATAAATAAAAAGAAAAAAGATGAAAAAAATATGAATGAATTAAACAATCCCAGGAAATGGGGGAAAAAAAGAATGCTACATTGGAAAAAAATCAAAATGCAATAATCTTTTTGTATCAGCAAGCACCCTAGCATACCTAGGATGGTTACTAGCACATGTTCTTAGATCTGCTTTTCTAAAGGAAAGCAACTCAAAATGGGTTAACAATCTTACTTTAATCAAACATATTATTTACCAAGTTCAGGGGGAAAAGTCAGCACCCTGAACTTCAGAGAATACAAACAGAAGTTACAAACAAACAGAAAAACAGATCAGCAGACGGCTTCCAGCGTCTGATCCTTACATCAGTTACCTATTCAGTTACCAGAAAGGGAAGCACCAACATCTGGGTTTTTGACAGCCGGGGGGCTCAACGGCTGCCCACAGTCTCTTCTGGCCAAATCACAGAAGTCTCCTCAAAGTTAGCCCCAAACCAAAACCTCACATCAGGGCATATATATAGCCTTCTCCTGGCTTGGAGAATGTCACAGCCCTCTGGACCCACCGCCCAATCACAAAGCTACAAGACACGGGCATTCCTGAAAAACAAGCCTGGTGCCACAGGCTCCACGTGACCACATTGAGCCTATTAGGGAACAGAGTATACTTTCAAATCTGGGAAGGTTCTCAGAGTCACATAGCCACTTTAGCAAAGTTCCTAGGGTCAGGGAAGATCTTCAGATTCCTATAACACTTTTGCATGAAATAAATGCAAGTAAAAATCAAAGACTTACATGAAATTAAAATGAGGTGATAGAACACAATTTACTATCTTTTAGGTAACCTCTCAACTCTGGTCTTTTCATTAGAAATCATTAAAGTTCTCTATTTCATTAAAGATCCACCCCTTGCTAGATAAGTTATTCTTAAGTTCATTTCTTTTACCATTGTTCTATTATGTTCCAAGTTCTCTACTCCTTAAGGTTATGTCTGTTAAATCTTATGTGATCTGACTATGTCTCCTTGATTCACAAATGATTTCTCTCTGGATGATTCAAATATTTTTTCTTTGACCTGGAAATTCTCTATTTTGCCAAAGATTTATAAAGAACATATTGTTTTTAGATTTCTTTGAGGGCTCTCATTTTGATGCAACTAATGGATGTTGTCAATTTTCACTTTCACCTCTTTCCTAGATTGTTTAGCATGGCACTCCTTGAAGGATATTGTGTGCTGCCCTTTGGTAGATTTATAGAAGACCATAGGAGAAGAATCCCAAAATATAAGAAGGCAGAGTTGGTCAATGATTTGCATCAGTGGAAGAAGTATCCATATCAATAAACTGCTGAAGTCATTAAGTATTGCACTAATTGATTCAAGCTTCAGGGCCTATTGGAAAGAGGCTTGTATTTGAGGTCAATATAACTAAATTGCAATCTAGTTTATTTCTTAATACCTGTATGACCTTGGTCAACTTAGAAATTTTAAGGGATGATGTCCCTAATTGCTTAGAGTTCTAAATCTACAATCCCTATGAATTATATAGTTATCTCAGTTAGATCTATTGTATTATGAAATAGAATTAGATTTTTCTAACAGCATGATGGAAAAGTAACTTGGGAAAAAAAAAAAACAACATATACAGCCCAGATATGTAGCTGTACTCTAGCTCACTGAATTAAACCATTTGTGTATATGGATATTAATATATATGCATATATGTTTAGCTAAATACATATAATATTCAAGTATGTAAGTATATACATATATATGTATATACATACACATATATTCAAATATGCTTATCTTGGAATGAAAACATAGCTTGGACAGATGCCACAAATGGACAATGAAATGAACAAAGGGCACAACTGAGAATTAGAAAGATGTGAAGCCTGATTCCTTTTGAGAATGTGCTTCAAATGATGAATAACCATCAGTTTCTTATCTGTCAAAAGTATATCTCTTTAAACACAAATATTTTCCTAGCAATATAATACTCAATATATTCTGAAAAGAATAAAAATTATATAGAAGTCCAAATAACAATAGGAAAAAATATGGTGGATGTAGGTGGACTACATCATATCATTGACATTTTATGGATATATGCACATGAAAGAGTAAACAGAATTCATAAAGAACATGAGATATGGTAATTGTATGGTGAGAGGCAAAGGATGGACAGGATTAAAAAATGTTTGTTGAATGAACGAATGAATGACCTAATTGCTCCATTGGAATTCTTGAGACATTAAACAAAATCAACAAAAGGCTTCTAACATAGTAATTCCTCTTTGGAACATTTAAAGGAAATTAGGAACTAAAAGCAAATATGATCAATACAGGATGGGGGTGGAAATTTCTGCACTAGTGTAGTAAATAATCTTCTAAGTATATAAGTAAGATTATTCATGGGATAAAAAAGGCAAAATCAGTTTTTTTTTATATTGCCAAGAAAATTAGGTAAAATTGTGTATATATGAACAAATATATGTGTGTGTGTGTGTATGTGTGTGTATGAACAAATGCAATGCATAAACACATGTAATGAAAATGGGATTTTTAGGGACTATAGAGATACTACTTGAACAGGAAAAAAAATTCAATATAGAATGTATGTGCTAATGTCTTTAGAGATTAAAGCTACACTGAAATTTCAAAAAATACAATTAGCATGAAATTTCCATACATACAAAACACCAAATCCAATCAATATCTCACTGAGAATTAAAACTGAGACCATCATAGATATTTGTTTTTCTGTCACTAGATGGCAGTAAATGTGCAATATGTGGATTGCTAGCACTTTCCAGCATATTCCAGGAATGCTCTAAGGCAAAGCCAAGACTATCACTGCATGACAGCTTGCCTTCAAAGGTTAGCTAGAAGGAGAATATAGAGTATCATAAGGAATCACTACAGAGTGTAAGGATAATAAATGCAGTGACTCCCTAATATAGTAGGGAAAAATCTTCAAATAATTTGAAACACTTTATCTGAGGTAAACAGAGCTGGTTCTATCTTATTTAATACTGCAAAAAACTGCAGATCTGAACTTGTGAAGGGTGACAAAAAGGACAATCAAATCTCACCAAAATATGTCATACATTTCTGTTCTGTATCATTATTATTACTTTTTAATATCAGCTCAAGTAGCACCACCAGACTGCCATTCATTACCAAGAAGGTTGGAATTAACCCATAATAAGTAATGGTGTGAGGAATTTAATTCCATTTCTTTTCATGTAATCAAGTCTGTACATTATATAAGTATTCATTTTTGTGCACTTCCTATATTATCCATGTAATGAATGAGAATGGGAAATTAAGTTTCAGACATTAGGTAAATTACTGCCTGATTCATTATTAAATGTTTAGTTTATTGGCAGTGCTTTATAACTTAACAAAAAAAAACTGATACAATATTGCAATCCTAAAATCTATAAAACATTTTATCACCCTAGTCATACCTATAGTAATCTCAAAAGGCAATTGGAGTCTATGAATGAATCATTTTAATTGGAGTAGAGTTTTAAAAATCTTTTGAAATGCAAAAAGGAATAATGGAATAGTAAATGTTGCATTGGACTTGAAGTCAGAAAGCCCTGGGTTCAAAATGTCTTCAGATATCTATTTATTAAGTGTCTCTAGGCAAATCACTTGACCTTTCTTTGCCTAAGTTTCCTCACTTATTAAAAGTGGGTTTTATACCTAATGAGTGCTAAGGTCCATTCTAGCTCTTTATCTATGATCCTACATGATAAATATTTTTCAAATAAAAGTATGCTTAGTAACTCTATTATTATCAATCCCTCGAATTTGTCTCATTATTATAGATACCACCTTAGCTGAACATAAAATTCCAGAATAGTACAGATTACCTTGCTGAATTTCTCTGAATTTTCCACCTCACACTAATTGCACATATATCTGATTTTTCTGCATATTTATAGTTTCATAAGAAGCAGGTTGTGGGGATTTAGCGTATCCCCTAAATATCACATTTGGCATAATGTCTGAAGGATCTGAAAGAGGCCATGACTCTGTCATTCATTTTGTCTTTTAAATGAGCACTGCATTAGGCTTGTTGTTCATGAGTCTTATGTGAATGGTGCATACTGACAACTAGTTGAATGATAAAGGCATAAATTGAAGGACTTCTTCACATGAATCTCAGCATGATTAGCAATCTGGGAATTCTCATTCTGGATTCAACACATTTTCTTTCAAGTATCTTCATTCCTCAAAATGTGCCCTTCAGTCAGAAACAAAGATTTGCCTATGAACCATAACCATGATAAGTCATTTTCAAGTGCAAAAAGGACTCAATAAACTTGGAGTTCCACAAAACACAACATAACACTGAGTTTGGCAACAGTCTTTCATAGAAACTATTAAGCTCTAAATAGATTTCAGGTAGAGAATATAGAACCTAGGAAAGGCATACTGTTGAACTACCTCATCAAGGACTGTGCCCAGAGTCACAGCTAATCCTTTTCCTAGTCAATATAAAGAATGAAAAATGTAAACTCAAATAAACTTTTAAAGACAAACTTTGTGGTTGGGATGAGGAATTGGTATGTAGCACACAACACAGGATTCTGGCATGGGGAATCAGAAATACTTAGACACACTGATCCCTATGGATCTGTTCCCCATTTTCCAAAGAAACAGGGAGAGGCAGAGAGAGACAGAGACAGAAAGAGACAGAGAAATGAAAATATATCAGAAAGGGATATAACATCGTATAGGGGATGCCAGAAATGAGATGAACTGGCTTTTTGTTATTTAAGAGAAGAAGCTACTATCTTCTTAACCTATTGTTTTTGTCCAGTGGGGTCTCACTGGAAGCTGTCAAAGTAAAATGTAACCAATAAATTTCTTCAATAGATCGTATAGGCTGACTTGCCTTTTTTTTCTCTGTTAAGTAGAAAGATGACATTATTTAATATCAAATGAGGAAGGAAAAAATGTTGACCCTTTGATAATTTCACAGAGTAGACTACACTGAACTAGATCTTTTTAGATAGTGAGTCATAACCTTCCTCCACCCCCCCCCCCAATTGGCTTAACAAATGAAATAACATCTATTCTGCTGTAAGCTCTTTGGCACCATTACCCATTTGTTGTTGTTGTATCGATTTGTATTTTATAGACACATGTTTAAAATTTAAGTTAATTTCTGACAGCAACATTGGCAGATGTCTCTGATATTGCCCCTTTAATGACTGAAATCATTCACATCCATTCCATTCTTCTTTCTAAAGGAAAATAGTAGTACCTTTTGCTTACTAGATCGAATATGAATAGACATTTGAGAACAGTTATGCTGTCTGCTACATAGTGGCTACTACACATGTTTTCACCTAATGAGATCAGCATATCTGTTTGATAACTCCGTATTATCATTATTTTGCCCCTGTGGAGATTTGATATTGCATAAGGAAAAACCCTAAACCAAACTAAACAAAGAAAAACAATAAAGCCCAGTAATTAGACCCACCCTTCTTCAGTGTTCTCTAGTAATAATAATCAATGCAGAGGAACTTAGATTAGGATGGCCCCCTCATTCCCCACAGATAAATTTATTGTTGCCCCAAGAGACTACTCTCCATTAAATGTAGCTTACAAGAGCAAAGCAAACACAGGCAGCCCAAACGATTGCCATTCTTGCGTGTTCAATAAATTACTGGCTTTACTCACTGGATTAACATAAGCCTGAAGGTGGAAAAAAATATTGAACCTCTCTGAAACTTCATGTACCTGGGATTACATGTTCAAAAGCAACATGTTCTGAAAGACATTCATGTGTGAAGGAGATCTCTGAAAAGAAACTCTTGCACTTTTTCTCTGTAATCTCACAGATATTAGGAGCACTGTCTTGTGACCTTTAATATATCACTTGTAAAGATAGGCTATCACAATGTCAGGCAACTGAGCTTCCCTAGAGAACCTTCAGTGTTCTTGATTCTCCTCAAAGTCCTGCTTTATTTAAGGTTCATACAATGATTCTGCCAATTGTATTAGAAAATTCTTAGCTAATGGCTTCCATTAAAATCTCTGTCCATCAGAATCAGGTCTTGATATATTTAATTTAATTGATCAACTTGGTTAAAGCCCCCATGCTCTGCTACTTCAAGATCACTGTAATGAGTATTTCAAGAAGTATTCGTACAATTTCCTTAGAGAAGATATTGTATGTTACACTGTATTTAACCAGATTTCTCAATCCAGAATATTAAGTATATATGAAATTTAGTAAGAATGGATTTTTTTAAAATTTGTTACTTCATGTTATGGTCATTGTATAAATAAGGGACTCCAAAATTTCACAGCCTTTGTAAAAGCAGCAACTCAAAGACACAAGTGAAGAAACTGGTTTCCAAATCTAATTCCTATACACATTGGTTCCTACATAACCACATAAAATTATCATTATTGTTATTATTTAATAGATCATTTTCATGTTAATAGAGAGAAAAAAATAGATTGACTGTCTACATTCTAGTTACTCTCCTCGGGTTAGAATTGGTCATAGAAAATAGAAAACATGTATATATTACAGAGTCCTGTGTACATATCCACAAATAGTTTAATGACTAAATATGTGATTTTATATGCAGATGGAGAGACAAGGTATCTATACGTGCTCTTTGAATGGACACTATAAATGCACAATGACCTTAGTGAACAATTGAACAGAAAAAAAGCGAGTTTTGAATGCCCTTGGGAAACTATAGTTCCTTTAATGATTCCAAGTTTCTACTTAAAATAAAGGTCCATCTCATTAATTACAATCTTCTTCCAGTGATGCTGTAGAAAGCTATTTATCATAGAATTCAGTCTTTGAAGGATTTAGTTAGATTATATAATTAAATATTAATAACCAAGGGGACAATGGAGAGTTTGGTAATGGATATGATCAGACTGGAATACATGCCAAAATGAACAAGAAATTACATTGGGGATTTGGTGTAAACAATGCTATCAGAGAAATGTAGGAGTAGAAAAAAAGACTGTTTCATCAAATAGCAAGAGTTAGGCACACCAGTTTGGATGAAGCCTATCTATACAATTTCCAGAGGATTTAGAGAAGACCCACCAGACATTATGTGAGGCCTCTGTGGCAGATTTATTGGAGGGCATGTCTTAGATTCCCAAAGTATGAGCAATTACTTATGGATCATAATATACATGATTGTAGGGAGTAACCATATTAATTAAAAACATGGATACAATTGAGTGGGTCTCGATAGTGCTAGAAGTAAACCTTTATGGAAACCCAATGTGTGTGTTTGAGGATGTTTACACTGATGAAATATCAGGTTTAGTATAAATATTGATTTTCTTAGTCAAGGGAGCTCATTCCTGGTAATGAACCTCTACTAATGAAGAAAAGCCCCTTTTCTGTATTTTATACTCTTAGAGTATCCTAGGGCAACAGAACATTAAACGTCTTGCTTATAAGCACATAGTCAGAATATGCCAGATATGGGATGTAAATCCAACTTTCTCTTTCACGAAGGCAAGTTTCATTTGCTCTATGCAACATGCCTCTATACACATGTAGGAAGATATAACCTGCAGATGGGAGGAACAAAACTCCTTTCAGGAAGGTTGGGCTGGCTTTTCCTCAAAAGACATTGAAACCTTCCTTAAGACTTGGTTGGCCCAGGAGACAAAGCACTAAGACTGCTGATGTCACTTCCTTATCACCAGAGTACAAAGCAGGCAGGAGGATCTGAGGGTAGTGAGGGTGAGGGTACATTTCAGATGCTGGGTAGATAAATCAGAATGTGTTACTTCAGGCAAGGGAGTTTGACTCAAATGAATCAATTTGAGGTCTCCTCAAAGCCTATCATTGTTTAATCTCTTTCTCCATTTGTTAACTGTTGAATGGCCAACAGGTGTTTCATTTCCTTTTAGAAATGAACCTAAGGCTCCAAGATATTGGGCTAAATCAGGTCCAGCCCAAAACAATGTCCGGCTTTCATTTGTACTTACATAACTCTTTGGTGGTATTTTTTTAAAATTGCTTTGTCTTTTTTAGTTATTTGATTATAATGTGTATGTTGCATATATGTGAATATATGCATATGTACACATAAACATATATATGTAAAATAATAAAATCAGTGATTTTATTCATTTCACTATTCCCTCTGTCACTTAAAAAAATGTAACCTCAATTTCTCAGAAGATGGAAATCATGATTTGTGGCTAAAAAAAATTCCATTTTGGCGAAACCTCTGGTGCTAGTGATAAGCTTCTATGAAATCAATACTAGACTTCAGGCAAGAGTGATTACATCCTTTCCTACACTTTTAAATAGGGTCTTTACACTTTGGTAGATATATCCTTCCAGAACTTGATCCTACTAGTAAAATCTTAAAGAAACCAGAGCAACTACCAAACCATGGTGAAGTATTGATAATGGAATTTTGTGAGGAACAAACAAACAAACACACACACACACACACACACACACACACACACACACAAACAGCAGAATTGTCTAGCAGAGAAATAGAGTTACCTTGGAATCAGGAAGAGTTGGATTAAAGTCTTATCTCTGATACCTACTGACAGTATTTCCCAGGCAAATCATTTCACTTCTCAGAGTCCCAAGAGATTCTTATTCTCTTTCCAACCCTAACTTTATAGCACAATGCTTGATCTTTATTAGTAGAGGGAATATACATTCTTAGAACTCTTAGACCAGTGAAATGACAAGTCTTCCATCTCAATTATTGATACATATGCATTTATAATATACACACATACATGTATATACAGATGAATGAACATAACCACAAATACACATGCAGGCATGTGTGATATGTAAACATACATGCTTGTGTATACATCTATACACATATGCATTTATATGTGTATATTTATATCTACTTATGTTTCTCCAATCCACTAAACATTATTTATTATGTTCCTACCTTTTCTTGGGTATCATGCTAAGTGCTTGGAACACAGTCTATAGAAAAGAAAGACCATCCTTGCTCTTAGGAGCTTACAAGGAGCTTATAATTCAGTTGACTGGGGGATGGGGGGCAACACACAAAAGAAGGCAGAAAAGTGATGGAAATAAGCAAGGGTTACTGTCATGGACATCTTGTTCTGTGAAGTTGAAACCCCAAAAAGGAGCAGATGCAGAATGCAGCAGGCCAAAAAAAATCCAATTTGTTCTCTCAATAAAGGAAGACATTGCTTAGAGTTGATACTCCACCCCCCAGTCCTCAGATAAGTAGGGAGAAGCTGAGAGAGATGGAACAGATAAGGTTTTAGTCACCAGTATGATAATAAGATTAGAAGTGATGAGACTAACCTGGGAGAGGCATCTTCTTCCCTGGAGTAGAGCCAGACAGAAAAGTAGATGCAGAGTAGAGTGAGAGTATCTATCAATTGCCTGCCCACCTGCTACCCCTCCCCCCCCATATATAATTGCCTGGATGGTGTCTCAACCATTACACTGAACAAATAGAGAGCAGAGACTACTTTTTTTTTTTCTCTTTGTATCACCAGCTCTTACTAGTGTCTGGAATTTATTAAGTCTTTGGCAAATTCTAGTTTACTAAGAAAGAAAAAAAAAGAAAATTTACATTAAAAAAGAGAGGAAAAAAATGCAATAGAGTTTGATTACAAAACAGCAAAAAGCCCCTTTTATATGAGGGATGTTCAGTGATTGTTTAGAAGAATGAACACCACGGCCTTACAATGGGTATATAATAGCTAGCCATATGGTTATTTTACTTATTCAGTAATCCAGGACAAATAAAAATGTGTTCTAAAGAGGAATAAATAATGCCATTTTTACCACCATTGAACTTCCTGCCACAGAAGTAGGTCTTACGAAAATACGTATAAACTTATAAATTATTTGTGCAAGGCTTGTGTGTTAACTTATGCTATGAACACCTAAATATTCATACTAATGTAAGCTGTTATGGAAATCTGAAGATCTTCCCTGCCCCAAGGCCCTTTGACAGGCTTAAGTGGCTTTGAGAAACTTCCCTAATTTGAAAGCATACTCTGCCCCCTACTAGGCTGAATGCAGTCACATAGAGCTGTGGCAGAAGGCTTGTTCTTCAGGAATGTCCATGCCTTATTACGTTGTGACTGGGTGGTAGGTTGAGAGGGCTGTGACAATCTCTGACCCAGGAGAAGGCTATATATAACCTGATGTGAATTTTTGCTTTGGGGCTCACTTTGGAATGAATTGAGTGATTTGACCAGACAAGATTCTGAGAAGCTGTTGAGCCCCCCCGGCTTTGAAAACCCAGATGTTGATACTTCCCTGTCTGGTAACTGACTAGGTATAAAGGTAATGGTCAGACAGTTGGAAGGCTGTCTGCTGATCTCTTTCTTTGTCTGCTTATAACTTCTGTTTGTATCCTGTTTTCATTCTCTGAAGTTCAGGGTGATGATTTTTTCCCCTGAACTAGATAAATGATATAGATTTGATTGATTAAAGTAAGACTCAACCCATATTGAGTTGTTTTCCTTTAGAAAAGCAGATCAAAGAACGTATGCTAACAATCTGTAAATTAGAAAACAGCAAACACAAGAGATCCCAAATATTGAGTATTGGACTTTGAAGCCAGATGTCCCAGCACCTTACCCAGGGACACCTGGTTCAGCGGGGTATGATTTACATTGTTTAGAGGACTTATTGTTTGACAGAAACAAAATAAGAACAATCTCCGGGGGAGGAAGCAGTGACTTGTACGGGCTCCCCAGGAATTTTGTCCTTGGGAACTAAAAAATAAATTTGAGCGGATTTGGGAGTGACGGAGCCCATTGTGAGACAGAGAGTGATGGATTCCCAGCCCAGAGAAGTGCCTAATCAGGTCAGGGCAGAGAGAGCGGTGCGCACGGGAGTGGCACCAGCACAGACCTGGGAGCAGAGCACGGCAGACTGGGAGGCCCCACGCAGCGGACTCATCCAGCTGGGGGCTTCTGAAGCCCTCTCACTGCCCAGGTGAGGAATGACGAGGGGATGGAGCTGGGCGGGAGAGAGCACAGAGTGCGTGGCAGGGTCGCCAGTTTTTCCTGGGACTGGCAGCCCACGGCCCGGATTCTTGAAGCTACATGCCCAGACTTTCAGAAGATGGGATGAAGGAATGAAATCTAGGGGCTCTCATCCCGCTCCCTGACAAACAAAAAAATCAAGAGGTAAAAGCCCCACCTAGAGTAAATTCTTGCATTAGTGGAAACAGCCCCAGGCTTGGAAATCACTGAGGAAGGGGGAAGGGAGATTGTGCTGTGCGGAGCCTAAACCCAGGTGGGTGGAGCCACCAAGCGCTAACAACAAAAGCCCAGGTGTGCTTTAGAATCACTGAACCACCTGGCCAATCAGCAAACCACAACCCCACCCTTCTAATACAGTGAGCCCGCTTGAGAAGCAGCCCAAAGAA
>JAQQSV010005151.1:0-14627 GCA_028646515.1 Pseudochirops corinnae | reverse complement strand
AGGCTTATACAAACTGATGCTAAGTGAGAAGAGCAGAACCAGGAAAATTTGTACACAATAACAGACACATGGTATGTGTGACGACCAGCTTTGATAAACTGGACTCTTCTAAGCAATGTGCTACTATAAGACAACTCTACAAGTCTCAGGATGGAAGAAGATATCTACATTCAGAGAAAGATCTAGAAAGAACAGACTTTAAATGGAGACTGAAGCAATCTACATGCTATCATTCTTTTCCATGTTTGGTTTTGTTTCTTTTTTTCCCAGTGTTCACTCACTGGTTACAACCCTTCTATACAACCAGACTATGGTACAATGCGAAAGTATTTGCAGATCCTATACTTGATTGCATGCCGCCATGGGGGGGGAGGGGGAAGAGGGAGGGGAGAAAAATTGAAACTTAAGGGATTCTGGAACTGAATCTTGTAAATTAAACGTAAACAAACAAATAATTAAAATTAAAAAAAGAAGAAAGAAGATTACAGTCTACCAGGGGGGCAGGTATCTCATACAAACAGATAAGTAAATACCAGTAATAATCAAAGACAGTGTGGCTAACTGGTTAGAAGGCTAGCTAGCCTCTGCTACAAACTGGCTGTTTGACCATGGGCTAGTCACTTCTCTGTGCCCTGGGCAGCATTCTAAGGCCATAAATTACAAAGGAGTTTCTAAATGACCTCTGTGGATGGAGGGAGTCTCCATGGGGATGTAAAACCAAGTCCAGACCTCCACCAAAATTATAATTCAGGGGTGGGAGGTGGAGCTGGCATGGTGTACATTCTTGTTTTGAACTTTACAAGAATCTTTTGAGGTAGGCAGGGCAAGGAACAGGGACAAGCATGGAATGGTGGGAAGGACTTGGGATTTGGAGTGGTAGAGCTAAGGTCCCATTTTGAGTCCTCTGACTCTTAGTCTAAAACACTTTCTACTCTACTACCCTGCCTCTTTCATGATAGAAATTCGTTGAACTGAACAGAAATATTAGTTATTAAGAATCATCCTTAACAGAGGTAACTCCCACATCAAGTTCAGGATTAATGGTGCCGCACATGGGGTTGACTTGTCCAGTATCCAAGAATTATAACAAAGTCTTGTGGGGAAATTGCAGAGAGGGGTTTAGAGCTAAACAAAGCACTTATTTTCTCCCTCCCTCATCGGATGCTCCTAGAATGCCTGACCAAACACTCCTTTGCCCCATCTCCATATTTTGTGGAGCTGTCCAAAAATGGAAGGGGCTGACTTGGTAAGTAGTGAATTCTCCATCACTGGAGGGTCTTCAGGAGGATCCTAGATGACCACTGGTCAGGACTGTTGTGGAAGATATTCCTGTTTAAGTATCAGTTGGAATGGACAGCCTCTGAGGCAGATAACAACTCAGACTCTGTCTCCAAACTCACTTCCTCCTGGAAGCCTTCCCAGATTAGCCCCACTTTGATTATTCTCTTACTATGCTTTCCTTCAGGGAGTTTGGCCTTTGTTTTGCATTATGAACTTTGGTACTCACATGTCTTTACCAGCCCTAATGACTAATAATATCCCATACCAGTCCCTTCAAGAGGATCAAGACAACAACTGTCTCACTGGCATCCCCAATATCCCCTGGGGGAAGTAGCCATGGCGCAACATAGGAGGCAGCTAGGTGACGCAGTGGATAGATAGAATAGATAGAATGCCAGGCCTAGAGTCAGGGAAACTCATCTTCCTGAATTCTAATCTGATCTCACACACTTACTAGCTACATGACCCTGGGCAAGTCACTTAACCCTGTTTGCTTTAGTTTCCTCATCTGTCAAATGAATTGTAGAAGAAAATGGCAAACCACTCCAGTATCTTTGCCAAGAAGATCTGAAAAGTCAAACACAACTGAAATGACTCAACAACAAGAAAGAAAGTCAGGGAAGTCAGGAGGCGGAGCGTTCCAGGCATGCAGGACAGACAAGAAAGTGATGCAGTGTCTCACTGGAGGAAGGGCAAGGAGGCCAGTGCTGATGGATAGCGGGACATAGAGCAGGGACCTGAGGTGGGATGAAACATGTAAGTGTAAGAAAGCTGAAAAGGTGGAGTGGGGGTTGAGATGTTAAGTGACTGGCCCAAGACAATAGAGCTAGAGGTCCTGAGGCCCCTCCAAGTTAATAGTTCCCATTGGATCCAAAGAGTCCTGAGGACTTGGCTTATAGGAACCCGGCAGCCATATCTTGGCTTTCTCCTTCCATACTGCAGACCAAAAGGGGCAGACTGACTTTTGAGAGACCAGTGGGGAATTGTTACAAGTGAATAGGGCTAGGAACTGGAACTGATTTCCTCATATTAGACTCATTCTTCCAAAGCATCTCTGAATCTTAAGAGTCTTAGAGAGTAGCCTAGAGCATGAAGAAGTTAAGTTACTTGGCCAAGGTCACACAGCCAGAGTGTGTCAGAAATGAAACTTGAACTCAGGTCTTTTTCACTCTAAAGATCAGTTATCTATCAAGTGTCCTTGACTAAAAATGAGTAAGCAAGCTAAATGTGGCAGGCTACCCAGGTGGTAAACTTAACCAGATGGCCAGAAGCAAGCAACGTGGGGCTGGAGGAATGCCATCTGCACATCAAGAACACTGGTGAGATCATTCCTGTGACTTCACCAAAAACAGCTCCTATGTATGCAAACCATGAGAAACACAGCCCATGTGAAGGCATGTATTGTACTTACTCAAAACACCACTTATGGGAGACCAGTGAGGAGGGGAGACCTGCCTGCTTTCTCCTGCCCATTCTTCCTCCTCTTGCCTCTCTCTGGTGCCATCCTTAGCCAAGGGAGCTAGTTACCATCTCTGCCAGGATTCACAGTGCCCCCATCTAGTTGACTTGGTGGGCCTGTGGGGATCAGAGCCAAGAAGGTGGCTCATGGATCCAACCCCTCATTTTGCAGATAAAGAAACAGAGACTCAGAAAAGGGAAGCAACTTGCCAAAAGTCACAAAACCAGCAGAGTCAAGACACTAATAAGAATAGCTAGTGTTTATGCAACATTTTAAGGTCTACAATGCACTTTTTTGTTGTTTGTTCTTGAGTCATTTTTCAGTTGTGTCCTATTCTTTGTGACCCCACTTGGGGTTTTCTTGATAAAGCTATTGGAGTGGTTTGCCATCTCCTTCTCCAGATGAGGAAACTGAGCCAAGCAGGGTGAAGTGACTTGCCCAGGGTCACACAACTAGTAAGTGTCTGAGACCAGATTTGAACTTGGGAAGACAAAGTCTTCCTGACTCCAGGCTCGGCACTCCATCCACTGCTCCACCTAGTGGCCCCACAAAGCTGTTTACTTATATTATTTTATTTGATTCACACTCCACCCACATAGATGGTGGGCCTTCTGACTTTAAATAGAATGCTCTTTCCATGACAAACTGGTAGATAGTGGAACAGAGAAATACAGCCAAAGAAAAATGCAACTGTATTCTCATTTCTTTTTTAAACATTTGACTGATTGCTTTTGTTTTCACATCAACTAGGGGAAGATATTTTGGGATGTGTTTCTATTTGAGTTTGATATAGCCTATGCTTTAGTCACTAATATTCTGCCTAACTTTTTTTTTTAATTTTGAGCAGACAAAAAACGCTGAGCAGGATGCTTTCAGTAAAACCTGAGAAGACGTATACAAATGCATGCAAATTAAAGTGAACAGAAGCAGAGAACACTGTACATGGTAATAGCAATATTTTAATTATGATCAAATGTGAGAGACTGAGCTACTCTGATCGAGACAATGATCCCAAACAGCTCCAAAGCATCCATGATGAAAAATGCTATTTATCTCCACAGAAAAATGACAAACTCTGCATGCAGATTGAAGCAAGCTTATTTTCAATTCTCTTTATTTTTCTTGGGTTGGGTTTTTTTTTTTGGTTTGGGTTTGGGTTTTTTTTTTTGGTGTATGTTTTCTTTTGCAACATGGCTAATATGGAAATGTACTGCATGACCTCACATGTATAATCAAGATCAAATTGCTTGCCTTTTCAAGGAGGGGGGAGGGGTAAGAGGGAAAGAGATTTGGAACTTGGAATTGCCAAAAATGAACGTTAAAAATATTTTTACATATAATTGGCAAATATTTAATGAAATATATAAAATATATTTTAAAAAATAAAGTGAGCAGACAATCAAATAGGCAGCAAACAATGAAGACTTGACAAAATTTGATGTGCCAATAAAATGAAAAGGACAACAAAGTTAATCAGACATATAACAGAACAGGAAGAACACTAGTCTTGGGCTTTGGGGATCTGAGTTCTAATTCTACTTCGGCCACTTGGTAACTGTGTAATAGACTCCTTGGAAAATCTGGTGAAGATTATGGATCCTTTCTCAGAACAATTTTTTAAAACGAAATCTGTAGGATTTCAACCGGTTATACTAAAATATAGTTATTCCTCCCCAGTCTGTACCCTGGACTTTTTGGACTTTCTTTAATATACACGCCAAAGAAAATTCTCTACTCTGAAAGCTCACTATACTCTGAGACTTCTCACATTGAAAGTGTCCTCAGGCCCCCTGGCCTCTCCTTCTGATTGGCTGGTTCTTCCCATAAGCTCCATTTTAAGGAGGACATTCAGTCTTCATTCCTTACCAGGCTACATTTACAACTTTCTCTATCATGTCCCAGTGCTCAGTACCCTCACCTCTTCCCCCACTCCCTTTCATCTTCCCCTACTAGAATGAAAGCTCCTTGAGGGCAGAAACTGTCTTTCTGCTTGTGTCTGTATTTCTATACTTAGTAAAGTGCCTGGCACACATAGCAGGTAGCACACACAGCAGGCATTTACTGGAGAAGGGCAAATACCCCATTTTTTTTTAAAGGGGGAAGCTAGCAAGCTTGCTTTGATTCCTGGAAAACTTGGATAACAGATCATGAAAGAGAAGGTTGACAAACATCTGTAAAAGGAAGAGGCTGTTTGCAGAGCCAACAGGGACTCATCGAAAATAGGCCATGTCAGATAAAAGACATTTCCTTTTCTCACAGTATTACAAGACTAATAGCTGAGCAGCATGCTGTAGCTGTAGTTTACCTAGAACTGAGTAAAGCCTCAGGTAAAATGTCTTATATTAATTCTTACGGTGGAGATGGAGGGATCCGATGGTACAGTTGGATGACTGTGGACTGCCTGGATAGTCAGAGTCATAAAAGAGTTTTGTTAATGGGTCAGTATCAAAGTGGCGTGAGGTCTCTAGTGAAGAATTCCAGAGATTTCTGCTTGGCCTTGGAGCTGTACTGTTCAACATCTTTATCAATGATGGATGAAGGAATAGATGGCAGGCTATTGAAAGTGTAAATGACACAAATCTGGGAAGAACTACCACAGGATCCAAAGGGATGTGGTCAGTCTAGAGCATTAAGATAAATTTAACAAGATAAAATTCAATAGGGGTCAATGTAAAGTGATACTGGGGTACAAAAAATCAACCTCATCAGAAAGAATGATGAAGGACTGGAGGGACAGGAATAGCTCTGGAAAAGATCTGGGGTTTTAGTGAGCTATAAGCTCAGCAGTGTGATCTGACAGCTGAAAATCTTTTGGGTTTAGCATCCAGAGACTGGGAAATTATAATCCCACTGTGCTCTGCCTTCATCAAACTCTCATTTGAAGTATCGGATTCAGTTCTGGGGATGAAGGTTTGAGCAGGATATTTATAAACTGGAGAGCATCCAGAGGCGGGGCAACCAGGATGAGGAAGGGTTTTGAGTCTATGTTACATGAGGATCAGTTAAAGGAAGGGTGTATTTATCTGAGAGAAAACAGGGTGGGGGACATGTTAACTGCATTCAAGTGCTTGGAGGAGAGATTAGACCCATTCTGCTGGGCAGAATGAAGGCAGCCTTCTACCCATTATGCCACACTGCCTGTTGAGCTATGATTATTGTCATGCTTAGTGATAAGTGGGGCAGTGGACAGAATACTGCATCTGGAGTCAGGAAGACCCGAGTTCAAATCCGGCCTTAGACGCAGACTAGCTGTGTGATGCTGGCAAATCCCTCTGCCTCAGTTTCCAACAGAGGAGCAAATGAGATAATATTTGTAAAGTGCCTGGCACAGAGTAGGCAATATATAAATTCTTCTTCCTTCCCCTTTCCCTTGGCACTAGAGAGCAGAACCAGAGGCAAATTTTGGCTTGACATCAGGAAAAGCTTCATAACAATGAGTTATGGAAAGTGGAATGAGCTAGATAAACTCTGATCAGGCATGTTATAGTGTAGTTTGAGTTGGCCAGATGGCCACTGAAGTCCCTTCTATCTCTCAGATTCTGGGATTCTGTCGTGCCCATGACTGCGCAGCTGGTATGGCTGACAGGTGAGGCTTGAACCTAGTTATTCTCGACTCCAAGGCTGGCCTTCTACCCATTATGCCACACTGCCTGTTGAGCTATGATTATTGTCATGCTTAGTGATAAGCATAATCACTATTCTACTGCACAGTAATTAGCTGTAACTACCACAGAGGTCACCCAAATGACTCTAATTAGAATTCCCCGTGTAGAAAACAACCTAGCACTGCCAGGGTCAGTTCCAAGGGGGAAGGCAGTTGCTCTGAGGCCCGTCTGAAGACCCTGGGAGCTGTCACCCAAAGACTCTCCCTTTTCCAGGAGAGGGCATCCACACATTGGGCATTCAGAATACCTCCATTATGGAAAGCCTTCTACAGACTTTTCTTTAAGCCTCACAACACCCCCTCTGAGTTAAGTAGTACAAGCAGCATTATTATACTCATCCTGCAGATGAGGAAACTAAGAGCAAATCACAAGATCACACAAGTAGTAAGGAGAGCCAGGATTTGAACTCAGGTCTCTTGACTCCAAATCCATTATTTTTCTCTGCATGTAGGGGCTGACACCTTTGCAAGGTGGGAAAGATTCCCCTTGGACAGGTCTATCATTGTAGGGCACAGCTGATGAGAGTAGAAGTTAATGGCATGGGCACCTCCCTTGGACCACTTGGGTGCTCAAGAGAAGAAGGGCTGAGCTATGTTAAAGTTGGCCAGGACTTGGCGAGGAAAACATACAATGGTGGGAAAGCTCTGGGGTAGGAGGTGGGGAAAGGGGGTCCTGGGAAGAAATCCACATGAGGCAGGAGGGCAGAGCTCAGCCATGATGTCAGTGCCCACAGTGTTTAGTTCTGGCTTGGGGCAGCAGCAATGCTATCATTGTGGTATATTATCAAAACCCTTGGATTCCAGCCCTGCCTGGGCCACTTATTAGCAGTGTGGCCTAGAAGTTACAAAAGGCCTCTCTAGGCCTCAATTTTCTCTTACACAAAATGAGGAAGGTGAGGCTAAGGGCATGTGTGAACTGTCCATTCTCACTCAAACATTCTATGTTCTATGCCCTCCTTAGGGCTAATATTCTATGTTCTATGTATGGTTTAAGCTCCCTTCCAACTCTGATATCCTATGTTCTTTTTTTAAAAAATATTTATTTTTTATTTCCCCCAATTACATATAAAAATAATTTTCACCATTTGTATTTAAAGTTTTGAGTTCCAAATTCTCTCTTTCCACCGCCCCCCCTTACTGAAAAGGCAATTTGATACATATGTAGTTATGACATCTTATATTCTAAGGGCCTTCTTGACTCTCACATTCTGTGTTCTAAGCCTCCTTCCAGCTTTGACATTCCATATTCTAAGGTCCCTTCCAGCTCTGACATTCTATATTCTAAGGGTCTTCTCACTTCTGACATTCTACATTCTAAGGCCCCTTCCAGCTCTGATATTTTATGTTCTAAGGGCCCTCCCAGCTCTGACATTCTGTGTTCTAAGGATGCTCCCAGTTCTGACATTTCATGTTCTAAGGCCCTTTCAAGCTCTGACATTTTATGTTCTAAGTAAGGGCCCTCCTAGCTCTGACATTCTATGATGATGACTTATCAGCCAAACCATCACTATCCCTTCCCTGACGTTAAATATGGTTTACCAGCACTTCTAATGAGTGACAGGACCTGTAAGTAAGGAGACTCAACAAGAATTTCTTGATAAGGATCCTGCCAGGCTCGGCAGTTACCAATGCTACAAACAAAATGATGTGTTTCCAAGCTGAGCCGCTGACAAGGACGATTCAGGCCCTTCATGTGTTTCAAAGCTCACTTCCTCTCGGAAGGCTCTATGATCATCTCACCTGACTTTGTTCCTGCCTCTTTTTCCTGGGCCCTCATAGCACCTGGGAACTTGGGCTTTAGTCTATTCTGTTCTGTATCAGACCCAAATACTCCCCCTGCTATTAACCATCATTTAGAAGCATAGCTTTTAATACCAGAGCTAGATGGGGCTTTTGGATGTGCCACACAAGGACATAAGAAGCTGTAGTTAGAAAAAGACTTTCGAACACAGAATGTCAGAACTGGAATGGGATTAGAACAAAGAATGTCAGAGACAGAAAGGAGTTAGAACACAGAACGTTCTGGAAAGATTGGAAGGGACACTAGAATATAGAATGTCTGAGCTGGGATGGAATTACAACAGAGAATGTCAGAGATGGAAAGGAATTAGGACACAGACTGTTAGAGCTGGAAGAGAATTAGAACAGAGAGTACTGGAGTTGGAAGGGATATTAGAACATGGAATGCCAGAGCTAGAAAGAACTTTACAAAATAGTATGTCAGAGTTAGAGGCAACCTTAGCAAATAGTCAGTCCAATTCTTTCATTTTAGATAAGGACATTGATGATCAGTTAGAGGAATTGATTTGTCTAAAGCCAGAGTCAGTGGCCAATCCAGGACTTTCAGAATCTAGAATGTTAGCCTCTAAAATCCAGTACTTTTTTCCAAACCTGCCTCCCACTGGGATCGTGAAGACTCTGAACCTAGGAGGTGGTGGTATTCTGACCTAGTCCATCCTACATACTGCAAACTCTCTCCCCAAACTCTCCTCCTAGTTTGTTTGGGTTTTTTTTTTTCACCCTATCCCTAATCAGCCTCAACAACCCTCCTTTCTCAATAATCCTTAATGTTTTCTCTATTTGAGGAAGGGCAGATTTCTGCCCCTACTTGCCAAGCTCTTGGATCTGTTTTCATTCCATCAATCAAGGTTCTATGTCTCATGAGGTTAGGTGTTCTCTACATCTGTAGGCTTGTCTCTATCTTTATGTCACCAAATGATGTGCCCAGACTTGAAAGTCTATTCTTCCAAGAGAGGTCTCAAGAAGGCCATGTTGAGTAGAGCTTTCATCATTCCTGAGGGGAACTCAATCCCTGGCCTCCTCTGAATTCCCCCACCCTAGTCTCACACAGTCTCACCCATATCTCCTTACCCTTGTCGAGTTTGTTTTGCTTATTAGTCTTATGCCAAATATTATATGTTGTCAAAGAACTGTATAGAAAGAAATTGCCAGAGCCTTATAGATTTCTGGCACAGAGACATATAAAGTCCACATAGATACACATTATAGATCTAAATCTGGCCTTAGATACTTACTATCTGTGTGACCTTGAGAGAGTCACTCACTATCTATGTGACTCAGTTTCCTCAACTGTATAATGGGGATAATAACCACACCTACCTCTCAGGATTACTGTGAGGATCAAATGACATAATATTTGTAAAGCTTAGCACAAATAGTAGGGGATATGTCGGTGCCCCCTTTACCAAGCTGTTGATACTTTTTCATGATTTTCTTGCATCGCTATCATTTCTTTTCCCAATTTTTCCTTTGCCTCTCTTAATTGATTTTTAAAATCCTTTTTGAGCTCTTCCAGGAATTCTTTTTAGTGCCTGAGACCAATTCATACTCTTCTTTGAGGATTTAGCATAATGTAGCTATTTTGCTATATTTTGCTATTTAGCAAAATATAGCTATTTTGACTGCATTGTCTCCTTTTGAATTTGTGTTTTGATCTTCCCTGTTACTTTCTATAGTCAAGTTCTTTTTTTGTTGTTTGTTAATTTTTTGGTCTACTTCTTGACTTTTAACTTCATGTTAAAGTTGGGTTCTGCTCCCTGGGTGGAGGGGGCACTGTCTCAAGCTTCAGGTTTTTTTGTGCTACTGTTTTTGGAGCTACCTCGGGGGGGTCTGTAAGTTTTCAGTTCTTCCAAGGTGGCATGATCTAAGGAGAGGTGTGGTCACTACTTTTCTGACTTGTACTCTGGTCTGTGAGTGACCACATGCACTTTTTTCTGTCCTGGAACTGTGACCAGGGTGCCTGCTCCTCTTCATTCTGGGACTGCAATCAGGAACTGTGTATGGGCAACGTAACAGAATTCTGCTTTCAGTGCTAGCAAAGGGTCCCCTGTAATCTTCTTCTGACTAGTTGTCTGACTCCCTTAGCATCTGTGAACTGAGACCTCCCAGAGCTACTACTGTGACTGCTGCCATTGCCATTGGTTCAGTTACCCCCAAGGCCTGCACCGACCCTGTCTACACTGGACCGTATTCCATCCTCTAACCACTTCTATAAGACAAACCTTTCCTGTAGCTATCCTAAATTGTCTTCTGCTAGAAAATTGTTTCACCTTGTCCTTTTGTTGGTTCTGTTATTCCAGAATTCATTCTGAAGCATTATTTTAATGCGGTTTGGAGAAGAATTTGGGATAGCACAGACAGGTCCCTGTTTTTTTCCCCACCGTCTTGGACTTTGTATGATTTTGAATGGGTCTGTACACCTATGGAGATACATGTTGTTTCTGCCATTTCATGGTAAGCTCTTTGACGGAAAAGACTACTTGGCTTTTGCCTTGATATTTCTAGTGTTTAGCACAGTTCCTGAAACTTAGGCACTTAAAAAATGTCTGCTGATTGACTATGTTCTAAGGACCCTTCTGGGTGTGACAATTCATGTGCTAAAGATCTTCCGAGGCAGCCAGGACAGCAGATAGTGTACTGGGCCTAGAAAGTCAGGAGGACCTTCCCGGCTGCGTGACCCTGGGCAAGTCATTCAACCTCTCTTTGCCTCAGTTTCCTCAACTGTAAAGTGGGGAAGATAACAGCACCGATCTCACAGGGTTATTGTGAGGATCAAATGAAAGCACCAAGCACAGCCCCTCCTGGCACATAGTAGGCATTTAATAAATAATTGTTTCCTTCTCCACTCCAGTCCCCTCCCATGCTCCAAACTCCGCCCCCCCCATACTTTAGGTTCTAATATTCTGTGTTCTGACATTCTGTTCTAGGAGTTTAAAGAAAAGAGATGGTTTTGTGTGCTGGCATGGATGGGTAGCCAAATACCAGAACAGAGACATGACCAGACTGGCTCCAAGGACTCAGTCAGCCTTACCTAGCCCTTTGTTTTTGCAGGAACTTGGGGTTCCCACCTGGAAGCCAGACTGTGTTCACACACAGCCAAAGTAAGGGCTCATATGCCCTGGGTTAGCTGACTTACCTTTCCAGCAGAGGTAGCATTTGTGTATCCGCTATGATTTTCCTGAGGGCTGCCTATGGGAAGAAATGTTGGGTTTTTTCCCCTGTGGTCAGCAACCCTTCCCTCCAGAGCCCGCACTGCTGGGCAGGATCAGCTTTTGATCTCAGTCCATCCTCCTCCTCCTGACACCCCTATTTTTTCTTAAAGGTCAATCGCTGTCAGGAGCTGCCAAAACAGACAGTGACCCTGCATCCCTCTGCCCCTGGCCCCTCCCATTTCTCCTCCCTCTTCTTTTAAACATTTCAGCATAACATTGCTGAACCATCACTCTTTCCTCCCAACTCTGGCCTTCCATCAGTACTTCCAACACCTGGCCTCAGCCCACACTAGGAGAACGCCCAAGGGCTCTGAAGGTTGATAAACACTGAGTCAGCAACCGCCAGGTCACAGGAAGGCATATTACAGTGGGGACACGTAGTTGAGCCTCTGGGGCATAAGGACAAGGTGAATGTGGGTCCTAGGGTTACCTTCATTAATGAAGACATTATAAAATGCCAGCACTGAAAAGGACCTTCCAAAAGAAAATGTCAGGAATGGGAGGGATCTGAGAACACAGAATATCTGAGCTGAGAAGAACCTCAGACCAGAGAATGTGAGAGGTGAGAGAGAGCTTAGAACACAGACTAACAGAGCTGGAAGGAAATGTTAGAACATAAATATCAGAACTGAGATGGGTCTTAGAATATAGATTAGTGCCATAAAGAAGTTTAGAACAGAGAATGTCAGAGCGGGGAGGGCCCTTAGAACACAGGATGTCAGAGCTGGAAGGGCCCTTAGAACACAGAATGTCAGAGCTGGGAGGGCCCTTAGAACACAGAATGTCAGAGCTGGGAGGGTCCTTAGAACAAAGAACATTAGGGCTGGAATGGCCTTTAGAACACAGAATATTGGAAGCAAGAACTATAGGGATCATAGATTCCAACTTCCTCCTTTACATTTGAGGAAATGGGTCTCAAGGAGGAAAGCGACTTGTCTAAGGCCACCCAGTTGATTAGTGCAGAGCAAGCCGTAGAACACAG
Organism: Pseudochirops corinnae; assembly: GCA_028646515.1. NCBI lineage: Eukaryota > Metazoa > Chordata > Mammalia > Diprotodontia > Pseudocheiridae > Pseudochirops > Pseudochirops corinnae. The sequence goes on along the minus strand of JAQQSV010005151.1, from coordinate 2,229 downwards.
GTTTTCTGACTCACGGTGGAGTGGCATTCCTCCCACTCCAAACCAGAATATCTGTTGATGAGATATACTTTGGGAAATTCTACAGTTGTCAGACAAATGTAGCCTTCCCTTCCCTCACCCCTATTCTTGCATGAAAGCTCAGGTCTCATCTCCTCTGTGGGCTTCTGCCTTTTGATCTCCTCTCACTCTGACTCTCTATACCACTGACTTGGGATCGTAGTAGGACCACCTTTTTTGGAACTAGAAAGGCCCTTAAAGACAATAGAGTCCAACTCTTTTATTTTATAGATAAGAAAACTGAAGCTAAAAGAGAAACAGCTTTGAATTAGACAACTGCAGAGCTAAAATTAGAAGGGACTGAAAAGACAGTCTAATTCAACCCATTTCAGAGATGAAGTAACTGAGGCCCATTTGTCTAAGATCACAGAAGTAGCAAGCAGCAAAACTGAGACTTGAACCTGGTCTTCTAACCACAAATCTTGCTACTTGCCATTCATTGCCTATAATGTTAGTTCTCTTTCTGTATGTATAAGTCTCAATTCTTCTACCTCACATCATAAGAGGAAGTGTGATATGGTAAACAGGACAAGAGTTCAAAGATACTCAAAGACTCAGATATTTAACTGTGTGACCGTGGGCAAGTCACTTAACCTCTGTTTGCCTCAATTTCCTCATCTGTAAAGTGGTATAATCACAGCTCCTACCTCCTAAGGTTATTGTGAAGATCAAATGAGATAATCTTTGTAAAGTACTTAGCATATAGTTGGTGCTTTATAAATTCCAGTGTTGTATACACACACCTTTGTTGTTCAGTTGTTTTCAGTCATGCCTGACTCTTCTTGACCCCATTTGGGGCTTTTTTTTGGCACAGATGCTGGAGTGGCTTGTCATTTCTTTTCCTAGCCATTTTACAGATGAAGAAACTAAGGCAAAAAGGACTGACTTGTCCAGGGTCACACACTTAGTAAATGTCTGAGGCTGGATTTGAACTCAGGAAAAGGAGTCTTCCTGATTCCACACCTGGCATTCTATCCACTGCACCACTTAGCTGCTATTTATCTATATATCTCTCTCTTTACATACATATATATACATACATGCACGCATACATACATGTAGAGAGAGATAAAGAGACACAGAGATAAAGAGACAGAGACACAGAGACAGAGAGAGAGAGACAGAGAATGAATGTACTTTGAAGTCCTTTAAAGTGTTTTAGAGACACGATCTATTTGCTATTCCAGTAAAATCATGGGGCCAGTCCCAATCCCCATCCCTTCTACTTGTAGGACCTTGGGTAATAAACCTAATTTCCTTGATCCTCAGTTTCTTCTTCTGTAAAACTAAGGGATTGGACTAGCTGGTCCCTAAGATTCTATCCAGCTCTGACACCAACATTCTCCCTTACATATACAGCCTCTCCAACTAGAACACAAGCTCCCTTTGAAGGTTATAAGTTCCAGAAGAGTTGCTGGTCTGCTTTGGTGAAAGGACTTACTGCACTGAGAGTTCTCTAAGGCAGACCTCCACCCCCTTTCTCAGACTAGACTGTGAGGTCCCTGGGAACAGTGCCAAGTACAAAACAGAGTGGTTTAACACATCCCAGTGGAGTAGAAAGGTGAAGGTCTTATTTCACCATGGACCACAGCATTTAACCTCTACCAGACATAAAGCTTGGGAAAATCAGCATGTGCTTTCTGAGTCGTGAAAAGACCAGGCTTGCTCAATGCCAAGACTTTGCCCAGAGTGGGGGTATCACTTTTACACAAGGGAAGGAAATGGTAAGGAACAGATAAGCCACTCTGGCTGGTAGCCAGCAGTGGCTGAGATAAACCCACTCTTCCCCTGGGAAGACTTCCTCTTTTGTTATGTGCATAGCATCCCTCCCAGCACCCTCTGTTCTCATGGTATTTGGGTATTTGTTCATATTGTCTCATATTGCTGTCTCTCTCCTTGAAACTCCTGGCATTCAAGCAGAAAGGTGCCCCAAAAAGAGGCACGTCAGAGCTTAAAGTGGCCTTAGAACATAAAAATGTCAGAGATGGAGGACAGGATATTAGAGCAGGGAGGGCCTTTAGAACAGAGAATATCAGAGCTGAGAGGGCCCTTAGAACAGAGAATATCAGAGCTGAGAGGGCCCTTAGAACACAGAATGTCAGAGCTGGGAGGGCCCTTAGAACACAGGATGTCAGAGCTGGGAGGGCCCTTAGAACACAGGATGTCAGAGCT
>JAQQSV010005149.1:0-14628 GCA_028646515.1 Pseudochirops corinnae | reverse complement strand
AGGTTTTGCCTGGTTCTGCTCTTCTCACTTAGCATCAGTCCGTATAAGCCTCTCCAGGTAATTATGAAGTCCATCTCCTTCCCATTTCTTATAGCACAACAGTATTCCATTACATTCATATACCATAGCTTGTTCAGCCATTCCTTATCTATTTCTAACACCTACCATGTAACACTCACTGGCAGAGGCTAGGAGCCTTCATTAGTAGGCTGCAGTCTTGGCAGCATGTCCAGAACAGACTTGGAATCACTTGAATGTCTGTTTTCTCTTTCCTGGATCCTTTATTTGGGGTAGGTCTGGTTCTGTCTTTCCTTTTCTCTTCTGCATGGATGTCCCTGCTCCAGCTTCATGACACCAGCATCAAGGCTGGTGAAATGGAAATGCTGCCTTAAAAACACCTGCTTTAATAAACCAGTCAGTACCTGCCTGGTTCAGTGTCAGAGGCCACAGATACTTTTTGCTCTGTGTTCTCTCTATTCTTAGGCCTCCTTTAAGCAGCATGAACCTACACATTCCTTAAGTTCTGCTTCAGTTTCATAATTACTTACAAATCTCCTTTTGGTAGGACTGCTGCAATATCACCATCATGGTTGCTTAAGTCCCCACAGCTTTCATAACCCCTGTGTAGCACAAAGGCCCTTTAATTTCTCTGGCTGAAAAATCTCTGGTCCTATTTGATGCAGCCCACTGGGCAATGGGTGGTCTCCTTTGTTTATCCCTCTTTAGGCCATGATTCAGATCTTCTCACTCTGGGACATCTAACTTCCCCTGTGGCCTTCTCACCTTGGAATATTCCTCCTTCTCCTATGTGAAAGTTTCTCATGAAGTCTATTTTAGGTAGAGACCCAGGCCAGCCAGATCTCCTTCCCTTCCTGGTTGGGACTTCAACCTGACCCCCAGAGGGTGCTGTACCTTCATCCCTGGCCTTCTCCCCTCCCTTTTAGGTAGTCTTTTCTCAGTAGAATGTATGCTCCTTGAGAGTAGGGCCTGTCTTTCTTTTCTGCTCGGATTTGTATCCTCAGGGGTTATTAGTACAGGGCCACACACATAGTAAATGCCTAATAAATCCTTGCCACCATTTTTGCCTTATTATCCTTCTCCTGGGAAGTCAAATGTTACCCCTGATGACAAAAAAATCTCAGCCTTGTTAGGTAACCCACCTAATAACAAGGATCTTCACACTTAGTTACAAAAGTCAGTCAGTCAGTCAGTCAATCAGCATTTATTAATTTATTAATGTGCCAGGCATTGCACTAAGCCCTGGGGATAGAGAAAAGTAAAAGAACATCCTTGTCCTCAAGGATCTGTTGATTTCATTAGAGTGGGCACTTGCTCTTTCTAGGGACAGACTGGAAGCCGCCTGATACAGAAGCAGCAGTCATCCTGGTCTCTGGACAAGGACACATAATCCACCCTGGGGCCCATACCTGACCCAAGCTTACATTGCTGGCACAGGCCTAAGGACCCTTCATCCTCCCACCAAACCAAGATGAGGCATCAGACAAGGACTTATATGTAAACATATTTAAAGCAGCCTCCATGCGTCTCCTGGATCTGTTCACATGTGCAGGCAGGGTCTGGAGGCAGACATCTACACCTGTTCTGAGGTGGTACTGAGTGCTCCAGATGGGACCCATGGATGAGAGGGGCTTCTACTTCCCTCATTTTCTCTCTCTCAAATCTGCCAGGCTGCTCTGCCACCTCCTCAACAGCAGCACTTAGCTGGCTTCCTTATTAGCTGAAGCAGAGTACAGTATGATCATAACTGATATTCTTTGGCATTTATACAGTTATTCATTCAAAGTTTTGCAAAGCTTTTTATATACAGCATCATCTGAGCCCCAAGATAGTCCTCTGAGGTAGGGCTAATAATGACCATTTATATAAAGGAGGAAACAGAGGCACAGAGAAACTAAGAGGCTTGCTCAGGCCCACACAGCCAGTAAGGGTCAGGGGCAGTGCTTGAACTAGGTCCTCCTGACTCCAAGCCCAGCCAGGGAGTCTGCCTGCTGTGTAGGGAGGTACGGCTCCTCCAGCAACATCACATCACGCCCAAAGCCACGGAGGCGAACAAGGAATCACACAGATCTCCACAATGTACCAGCTGTGTGTGGGAACAACTGTAAGTACCCAGGAATAAAACTGGTTTTCTTGTCTTTGCCACACACTCACAGAAGTGGTGTTGCCACTCTAACACTCAGCACCCAAGCCCAAGGCAGGCTCCTATCTACTCACCTGAAAATCCTCCTCATCCAAGATCTCCTTCCGCCACTTAATCAGGAAGGCAGCACATACATAGAGATGGAAATGAGAAAATCCTTCTGGTTCAGACTGGAAAGGACAAAATGAGAGTCAGCGTCCCAAACTCAGATGAAGATGCCAGGTCCTACTCTTCTCTAGATTAAAATGCATTAACCTAGAATCATATAATAACCCTTTACATCTAGGCAGCCTGAATGTCACTTAAATAATAAAGTTTTACTAGTTTCTTTTAATGTTGCACCACAGACATATCTCAATATTTGCCCTCACCACTACCCTCCCTCCCAAGCCTCTCTTTATTACAAAGAAAAGCAGCAAAACCAAACATACTAACATAAAGCCCACATATGGCTACTTGATGAGAGGAGGGAAGTGTTTCTGCTGAAAATTATTTATTCCAAATACCTTATGGCAAACTTGGATGGATAAATGAGCAGGTAGCTCAAATCTGCTACTTAACAAAAACATTCAATCTAACCTCAATTAACTGCCTAGATGATGTTCTGAGGTACCATGTTTGGAGCTGGAGAGACAGTTCAGATTAAAAATAATCCTTGAACTCATGGAGCTTACAATCTAGTAGTGGGATGAGACAAACATCCAATTGTGATACAAAGCATCACAAAAGCACTAAACAAAACAAAATTGATAAATCAGGGAAGGCTTCATGGAAGAGGTGGCATTTGAGCTGGACTCTAAAGGACAGGTCAGAATTCAACAGGATAAGTGGAAAGGGGACATTCTGGTCATAGGAGAGAAAGTGTGAGCAAAAAGGGACAAAGGTGATAAGGGGCGGGGCATATTAAACAGCAGAGAGCTGTCCGTATGGATCAAAAAGTGGAAGGCATGGAAAGGACTATGGGCGCCAACTTGCTGAAGGATCTGAATGCTGGCTAAGGGAGCCTGAGCTTGTCAGCAGGCACAGAAGAAGTAAGAGCGGCGGAGTGGCACAAAGCACAAAGACAGAAGCAGCAACCTCAGCATGGCACGGTGGGGAGGGCATAGAGCATCTCTGTACCTGGTAGGTGTCCCATAGCCGAATAGTACATCGGAGGGGCAGCTCCCTCATAAGCAGATTATTCATCCAGCGAAAGGCAAACTGTAGATATTCAACCTCGTACCTCCTGAAGTGATTGTGTACCTGTTCTAAAATGAGAAAATGCCATTGGGCTCAACAGTATAACCTGTGGAATTGGGCCAGTGGAGGAATTTGACAATTAATTAATTTGACAAGCACTTAATATTATGTGCTAGGTTCTATACTGGGCCTGGGGGGTAAAACAGTCCCTGATCTCAAAGAACTCACATTCTATCAGTGGAAACAACACCTCCACATATAAGTAAATAGAAAATATACCTGAAGTGAATATAAAGTAATCTGAGGAGCAGGCAGCACCAGCAGCAGAGGAAGACTTAAAAAGACCTCATATAGAGGAAGGAGAGAAATAGAGCTAAACTTTGAAGGAAACTTAGGGATTCTAAGAGGTGGAAGTGAAAAGGGCACAGGACTCAGGCGTGAAGGGCAGCCTATGAAAAGACACTGACTGGGTCAGGAGGTGGACTGCTACGTATGACAAACAGTAAGTAGGCCAGTTTGGCTGGAACAAACTCTTCCTGAGAGGGAAAGCCTGGAAAGGTAGGCTAGAGTGAGACCATAGCAAATGAGGAGTTTGTACTCTATCTGAAAGGGAACAGAGAGACAATGGAACTTTTTTGAGTGGTAAACTGACAAGGTTAGATCTCTGCTTTAGGGAATGTCATTCAACCATGCTAAGGTTGGACTACAAAAGGAGAAAGGAAAAGGCATTTACATGGTGCCTACTACATGCCAAGCACCATGCTAAGCACTTTACAACAATTATCTCATTTGATCCTCACAATAACCCTGCGATGCAAGCGGTATTGTGATCCCCATTTTACAGTTGAGAAAACTGAGGCAAACAGAAGTGATGAAAAGAGAGAGGCCTGAGGCAGGGAGAACAGTTAGGAATCTATTGCAGTATTCCAGGTGTGAGATAATGTGGGACTAAATGAGGCTGGTGGTTGTGAATGGAGAATAGTGGATCAGGGAAATTCTGTGGAAGTAGAAGGAAAAATGAAGAGCGGAGGATTAACAAGTTTTCATCCCCACAGGAAAAGCAGCTCTTATTCTCATCACTTTTGTGAAGTTGGAGATGGGCAGGAATCTTCCCTCCCTTTTATTCTACACCAGTGTTCTCCCTCCCAGCCACTTCACGTTAATATTGCCCATGAAATAAATCTATCCTGTTATTTAGCCAGAGAGCGGGAAAATTCACCAGTTTACCTCATGTGTTATAATTACCCTCCTCTCAGTATAGGTATCTTGATTGCAAAAATGGAAGACAACAGTTTTAGGTTCCTGGTATAACTTGTTAATCCCCCTGGGTAAGTAATCAAGAGTTTGTTTCAAACTTCTGGTGTCATCAAAGAATCAAAGAATTTTAGGGGGCCTCAGAACTCGTCTAATTTCATGTCATATCTGGTGAGGAAGAATCTTTAGAAGCATGCCTAGGAGAGGGTTAATGGTGCTTTGCCAAAGTACTTCTAGTGAAGGGGAGCACATTCCTTCTTCAGATAATCTATTCCATTAATGGATACATCTATTATAGGAAAGTTCTTTCTGATTTGTGGAAATTTGCCTCTTCACTTAACTTCTATCCCTTGGGGTTTTTAGACAGATAGAGCAATAAAGTTTGACGTTCTAAGGAAGTACAGAATCTGTCTGATCCCTCCTTTTCTTCATTAAGGTCTTCAAATATTACTTAATAGCTATATTAAAAATCTTTCTTCTAAAATGCCATTCCTCTGTTATCAAACTATCAACGCTAAAACCAGAAGCTGAGCATCCCACTTCAGTCAGATCTCAGACATCCAGTGGTAAAAGGAGGCCACACGGGTTACCTGCCCTAATGAATCCCTGAAATCAGCAGTTGTGCAAAGGACAAGAGTTTTGTGAGAGTGCGCTTGACAGCCTGTATTAGGAACTTAGAGGACAGAAAATAAATACAATGATAATAACAACTATAAAGCCAAAATTAATATTTCTATTATTATGTAATTATTACATTAATATTACATTATACTGTTAATATTATATAATATTTATATATTATAGTGTTTTAAGGTCTGTGAAATATTTTACATATGTTATCTCATTTGATCCTCACAAAAATTCTCCCTGCCCTTTTCCTGATGGTGCTAACGATATAATATGGGAGATATTAAAAAAGGAACCATAAACAACAGATATAAAACAAGTGCAAAGAAATGAGCCATCAGAAACTAAATACATACATACTAGAGCTTTCTTCTTCAGAGTATATAATGGGCTGCAGAGAGTAGTAGTGGCTACTTCCTACCACTTTGAATTATATAAAAGTTGTGAATTAGGTTATTACTTGACTCAAGCTAAAACAGGCTTAACATAAAAAGCAACAGGAAACTAAGGAAGATTTCTAAGTAGCAGAGTGATATGATACAACTAAGCTCTGGAAACATATTTCTACTCTGCTCAATGGTGCAATGGTGACTTCAAGAGCACTGATGGGTAAAGCATGCTTCTCACTTCGCAGGAGAGAGGCAGTAGACTACAAATGCACATATATTTCAGATATGGCCAATATATTGATTTTCTTTGTTTCATTTCACTTATCTGTTACATGGGAGGGTTCTACTGTGGGAAGGGGAGAAGGGAGCCAGTAGAAAGTCCAGGTGGTAGAATAAAGAAAGAGTACAAGAGCATGCAAGCTGTTATGTGTTAACTGGTTGAGAGAGAGATAGGCATGAAGTAGGGAGGTCTGCTAGGACAAAGCTACAGCCATCTAGATACAAAATTAATATGATGCAGACCAGAATTACGTCTATGGAAGTGGATAGGAAGAAATATGTCTAAAAAATGCTGATGGTTAAGAATTTTTAGGAATTCACAGAATGATTCTTTCTTTTCTTTTTTTCTTTTTGGTCACAAAAAGAGTCCTTCCAGCGCGGCTAGGTGGCACAGTGAATAGAGCACTGGCCTTGGAGTCAGGGGGACCTGAGTTCAAATCTGACCTCAGACACTTAACGCTTACTAGCTGTGTGACCTTGGGCAAGTCACTTAACCCCAATTGCCCCACCTTCCTTCCTCCAAAAAAAAAAAAACAAATGCAAAGAAGAGTCCTTCCCCTGATGATTTATGTTCTTGGGTTTATCAAACTTTTTTTTTTTGCTTGCTTCCATTTCTTGCTTACTATCCTGTCACTGCAAAGAAAGGTGCAGTCTGAGAGAGTTCAGGTCCAATAAATGACTGATATAATGACAAAAGATATCACTAAATCAATAGAAAGATTTTTTTTAAAAGCATTTTTAATAGTTTGTAACAGAAAACAAGGAAAACATTCAGTCACGTCGCTGGCACTGTAAGCTCAGAGGGACAACAAGAGGATAATGGTATCACTGATGATAATGGGGAGATTGGGAAAGGGTGACAATCATAATGTGGTGTGGTGTTAAAGATGATTAGTTTGGATGGAAATCCAGCATCCTTTGGACCTACCATCAATCCGGCTGACCAGCTCTTCCAGTGCTTGGACTTTCTTCTGGATCCCTGGCTGGGCAAACGTGTAGTTATCCTGCAATAACACCATTAGAGATTCCGGGTACTGCTGGGCACAGCACCGCTTAAAAATAACCATGGAAATCACTACACTGCATTGCCACTCTACAAGCTGTCATTTAAATAAAACAGAAGGTCATATTTTCATCCTCTCAAACATGCTACTAACGATCAATGGGAGTTTTCTTGGGAACAATGTAATCTGGAGCATTATTCATTGACACAGTTTAGGGAAAGGGAAGGGAAGGAGGCACCTACATGGAAATATGTTAGTAATGCAGCTTAGGAAAGGGAAAAAAAAGTTGGAGGAAAAAAAGGTTTCGGTTCATTGTAATAATCTGGAGGACTAAAAAGATAATCTGTTTTAATATGTACACACCTCCCTTCTGGGGCTTTCTTCTGATACTGATTCCCTCACCTGTCTTTCCATCTATTCAAATATTGCTTCATTCTTCACAGAACCATAGGAACTCAGAAAGTCAAAGCTAAAAAGTATCTTATAGAGTCATAGACCATCTAGTCCAATTCCTTAATTTTCCAGTGGAAGAAATTCAAGACTTGGCTCACATTGCTGCTGACACTCTATCACTGTCACAGCTAAATCAATAGGATTTCAGCATGAATCAGGATATCATTCAATTGTAAAAGACAGGTATATTACACTGAATTTCTGTGAGAGATAAAATTCTGGGCTCAAGCACTGTTTTGGTATGGTATCGAACATTTAATACCTAGGCTCTATTCCCATGTGTATTAAGACTCTCAAAAAGAAAAAGCATTATCCTGATCTAGGCATACTAAGAAGCATAGTGTCAGCTTGTGATCATGGATTATTAACTCTTTGCCAACAATCAGTTTACTTACTCATAGGAGATTTTAGTAATAATTTTCATAAATTGTCTTTATTCCAGCCTTCATTACTTGTTGAACATGTACCCACAATGGGTCAGGCTTAAGTCCTACTTCCTACCTGAAGTCTTAATGTGCTGCTCTAGCCCCTCAATAACCTTCCTGTCTCCTTTGGAGCTGCTAAAATCGTTATAAATCTATGAGACACAACTTAATATACATACACACACATCGGGAGAGGAAGAGAGAGGGAGGATGAATGAGTGTGGTCCTATGATTTCATCGCTGTATCCAGCTCTGGCTGCTAATGTTCCCTCCACCAATACAAATGAGCAGTCACACTGAAACCTACAGACTTAAAGAGCTGCCCAGAATACTGACAGATGAACCCAGGTTATCCTGACCCAAAGACTGGCTGTTATCCACTATATTGCTTTTTATCTAAAAGAGGGATAAGGCCTATACCTGGGATTTTACTGGTACAGGGAACTCTAAGGTGAGTTCTACTCCTTCTACCAATGGACTTTCTTTGCAACTCTGCCTTAGAGATCTGTCTAGAATACCAAGGGGTTAAGGGACTTGCAGAGGATCACACAGCCAATAAATGTTATAAGGGGGACCTGAACCCAGGTCTTCCTGGCTGCTTCTCCTTATTCAAATCTCATTTCTAAATCTTTTTTTTTTAAACAACTACTGCTCATCTCTACTCATAATGGGGGTAAGAGTTATGATACTATTTTGTAACTAGAAAAATTAGGCCCTATGAGTCATGTGAATATGGCTACAAAGAAGTTCAATACTGAAGCCAGGACCAGAATGAATGGGAAAAAAGTATATATTAAGTGCTTACTATGTGCTAAGCTCTAAGGACACAGATACAAAAGAAAGACTGTCTCTGTCTTCAAGAAGACAACACAGACAGGGGAGTGGTAACTAGGAAAGAGTATTCTGGTTTGGGATACTGGAGAGACAGTAAGTGCATCGAAAGGACAGTCTAATGACATGCCTTGATAATTTTCACCTGCTTATAGAAAGACTTGGAAAGCAGGAGGGAAGGAAGGAGGGAAAACCCTGACGGTGGCAGGGAGGCAGACGGCTAAGGTAGAGATGAGGACAAGTGGTCCCCAGCCCAGCAGTGTTATTGGTTGGTTTAGTCTTCTCGGGCATGTTTCCTGGGGGTCCAATTTAGAGGGTAGATCATCAGCAGCAACAGTACAGCAAAAAGCAGGTTTTTATCACTTCCAAAACCATTTTTGACTCAGTAAGGTAAGGCAACGTATCTGCTTTGTTAGAGACAGCTACACTGACATGAAGAGGTGCTAAGGAGCCAGATATTCTGAAGCTGAGTCTTCAGGACTGACCTCATTATGGATCAAGTCTTACCTCCTCTTCCATTGACCCCACCCCCAAATCTCTCTTCTTCCTTACAGCTTGAAGGCAGAGGCCAATCCACCACTGAGAACTAAAAACCCAAGCTAAGAGTAGGTTCGGTCAGCAACGCTCAACAAAGAGGCTGATCCAGATGTTGGATCAGGAAGTGGGAAGGGACAAAGGCAGACCTGAGTCTGGGTTACGTGTAAAAGACTGGTACCTAATGTGAAACGACCAACCTATAAAAGAGAAAAGGTGGGGGACTGGGTCTAAAAATGAAGCCAATGGCTTTAGTGATACAGGACTGCCTTAGACCCTAACATCGAAGGGTATCAGGATAGGAAAAATGACTGTGGAGATTTACACATATCAAGTAAACTATTCCACTTTTCTTTCTGAAGTTGTTTTATTTTGATGAAAAGAGGAAGGGAGCAATAATAGCTTTGCTGAAGTGGTGACCATGAATGAAACAGAAGAACATCCAGGAAGGACAGGATAATAAGTAGCTGAAGCATGTCACCCGGACTTGTACCCAGGGAAAGCTCACCTGTATCCCATCCAGCAGCTTACTCATGCACCAAAAACTGTCTGCTTCAATGCTTCGTAGAATATCTTGAGACAAGTTTGTCACATCAAAGTTCTCCACATCCTCTTCTGTAAAACAAAAGGTGAAGAGAGTCCAGAGGACTTATCTAAAAAATGGAGAGAGAGAGAGATAGAATCTAGTGTCTTCATTGGGGTCCTCAAGTATAGGGGAGAACCACACTAACCCACTAATTAAAATAAGTTGGCTCACGCACACCTTTCCTCCCATGGACACATATGGACAATATGCCACCACAAGCCCATTCTCATGCTGACCCTCTCTAGCCCAGTACATTTTCCCCTTTTTCTAAGAGATGTAGTATATTCAATTTTTGCTCTTGCTTATTTAAAAAGAAGAATTTAAGTCTTAAAATTTTAAAAAGATGCTGCAAATTAAATGTTGAGCAGGTTATTCTGGAGAAATATTCATTTATTTCAAAGATTTAAAGAGTGGCACAGAAATGTCACATGGTGGCAGTAGTTATGAAGAGAAAATCATTCTTCTCAGAGTATTCTGAAGGAAATGACCAAAAAGTTACAAGACTATCAGTATTGAGTAATTTCCCTAATCTACGTATGGCAACTTTGTCGGAGTAGATGACAGCAGTGGGCACTAAGCGTCATTAACCTAAATATTTTTCGATCCAAAGTCCACCTAACATAAATGGACCCTACTACAAACAGGCAAAGCATCTGTTATTTTATCTCCATCTGTCAAAATAGAGTACAACCAACGCTAACTTAGTAGAAAAATCTTACAGTGCTGCTTGAGGCACACAAAGGTTAAGTGACTTCCCCAGGGTCACATATATAGAAGACACTTAACACATGCTTGTTGACTGACACTCAGTAAGTAACAAAAGCAGAGTCTAAACCTTGTCTTCCTCACTCCAAGCTTAGTACTCAACTCACTACACTATATTGCCTTATATTAGGCTAAACAAATTACCTATGATAAACCTTTAGCATTAAAGGAAAGTTAATGACTACACAGTCATTCCTCCCCACAATCTTCTTTTTTTCTATTTATTTACTTTTCAAAAATTTATTTATTTTTAGTTTAACAAAGATTTCCATAAGATTTTGAGTTTCAATTTTTTTCTCCCCATCTTTCCCCTACCCCCACCCCAAAACAGCAAGCCTACTGAAGACCCCTTCCCCCAATCTGTTCTCTCTTATATCCTCCTCCATCAACCCCCTAACGTTCTAGTAGGGAAAGATGGATTTCTATACCCCAGTGCCTGTATATCTTATTTCTCAGTTGCATGTAAAAAGCAAATTTTTTTTTAAACATTTGTTTTTAAAACTTTGCGCTCCAGATTTTTCCCCCTTCATCTCTCCTCACGCACCCCCGCTGGGAAGATAAGCAATTCAATATAGCTTGTACATGTGTAGTTACCCAAATAATTTCCATAGTAGTTATATTGTGAAAGACTAACTGTATTTCCCTCCATCCTATCCCTCCTCCCACTTCTTCTATTTTCTATTTTGACCCTGTCCCTTTTCAAAAGTGTGTGCTTCTAACTACCCTCCCCCCCAATCTGCCCTCCTTTCTATCATCCCCCCTCTTATCCCCTATCCCCCTATTTTCCTGTAGGGTAAGATAACCCAATTGAGTATGTATGTTATTTCCTCCTTAAGCCAAATACAATGAGAATAAAGTTGTCCCATTCCCTTTCACCTTCCTGCTCTTCCCCTCCATTTTAATAGTTTTCTCTTGCCTCTTTTATATGAGATAATTTACCCTACTCTATCTCTCCCTTTCTCCTTCTCCCAATAAATTCCTCTCTCACCTCTTAATTTTATTTTTTTAGATATCATTCCTTCATATTCAGCTCATCTTGTGCCCTCTGCCTATGTATACATGAACATGAACATACATTTGCCCACACTCACATATATATTTATATACACATATACCCTCTTATATATACATATATATGTATATATACATATTATACACACACACATACACATATTCCCTTCAACTATCCTCATACTGAGAAAAGTCTTATGAGTTACAATTTCATTTTTTCATGCAGGAATGTAAATAGTTCAACTTTAATAAGTTCCTTATGATTTATTTTTCCTGTTTACCGTTTCAGGCTTATCTTGCTTCTTGTATTTGAAAGTCAAATTTTCTGCTCAGCTCTTGTTTTTTCATTAAGAATGCTTGAAAATCCTCCATTTCATTGAATGACCATAATTTCCCCTGTAGCATTATATTCAGTTTTGCTGGGTAGGTGATTCTTTGTTTTAATCCTATCTCCTTTGACCTCTAGAATATCATATTCCAAGCTCTTCAAAACCTTAATGTAGAAGCTGCTAGGCCTTGTGTTATCTTGATTGTGTTTCCACAATATTCAAATTGTTTCTTCCTGACTGCTTGCAGTATTTTCTCCTTGACCTGGGAACTCTAAAATTTGGCTATAAGATTCCTAAGAGTTTTCTTTTTGGGATCTTTTTCAAGAGGTGATTGGTGAATTCTTTCCATTTCTATTTTGCCCTCTGGTTCTAGAATACCAGGGCAATATTGCTTGATAATTTCTTGCAAGATGGTATTTAGGCTCTTTTTTTGATCATGGCTTTCAGGTAGTCTAATAATTTTTAAATTATCTCTCTTCGATCTATTTTCCAGGTCAGTGGTTTTTCCAATGAGATATTTTACATTACCTTCTATTTTTTCATTTGTTTGGATCTATTTTATAGTATCTTGATTTCTCATAAAGTCATTAGCTTCCAATCGCTCCAATCTCATTTTGAAGGAGTTATTCTCTTCAGTGAGTTTTTCAAATTCCTTTTCCATCTGGCAAATTCAGCTTTTTAAGGTATTCTTCTCTTCATTGGCTTTTTGGGCCTGTTTTACCATTTGAGTTAGTCTATTTTTTAAGGTGTTATTTTGTTCAGTGTATTTTTGGGCCTCCTTTAGCAGGTTTTTGACTCACTTTTCATGATTTTCTTGTATCATTCTCATTTCTCTTCCCAATTTTTCTTCTACTTCTCTTACTTGATTTTCAAAATCCTTCTTGAGCTCCTCCATGGCCTGTACCCAGTTCATATTTTTCTTGGAGGCTTTTGATGCAGTTCTGACTTTGCTGTCTTCCTCCCCCTCCATGCCTTGATCCTTTTTGTTCCCCCAAAAGGATTCTATGGTCTGTTTGTACTTTCTGTGCTTGCTCATATTGCCAACCAATTACCTGACATTTGAGCTCTTTGGTAGAATTCTGCTCCCAGAGTGGAGAGAGTTTTGTCCCAAATCTCTGGGGTTTTCGCAGCTGTTGGAGCTATTAGGAAGGAGCCCTCTCTACAGCCCCCACATGCTCTGGCTCACTGGTCAGACACCCCAAGACCACCACTCAAGACCGTGATTCAGATCCAAGTAGGTTAAAGCAAGAGCGATTACCCTCTCAATGGTTGCTTGGTCCCCCTACAATCTCCAGGCCAGGAGCTCCTGAGGCAGCCATGTGCCTGTAGCTGTACAGCTGCTGCACTTCTGCTGCTTCTTACCCTGGGGGCAGGGACCAGACTACACTCTCAGTCCCCCTGTTCTCACAAAGTTCCGCACTGACCTTTTACTTTGTCTTTGGCATTTATGTCTTGAGAAGTCTGGAAACCGCCACAGCTGCTGGTGGTTCACTCTCCTGAAGTCTACTCTGGCTGCTGCTGCTGGTTGGTGCCTCCCTGAGGCCAGAAACTTGTGGCTCACGCAGCACTGTGCTCGGCTCCCAGTGTACTGCGACACATTTTTCCTGTTGGCCTGCTGGGCTGCCTTGAGCAGGAGATTTGCTTCTCTCTGTCACTTTGTGGGTTCTGTAGCTCTAAAGTTTGTTTCGAGTAATTTTTTTTACATGTATTGGAAGTGACTGGAGCCAGAGCCCATGCCAAGTTTGTGCTTCTATTCTGCCATCTTCTCTCCCCATAATCTTAAGGTAAGGTAGTATCTTTCCTTGTCTGTCGGGAAGAAGCCAAGAGAGTAGGAAAGCCTTCTTCTTCCTTACTGACTGACACCCTTTGACATAGACTATGAAAAGCTTATTACAGATAATACAGAAAAGTTTTTCAAAATCTTCAAGTTCTATTCCCTAGGTAAGCCTCATTCCTTAGATAATATAAGCAGACTCTTAACTGTCTGCAGGTGTACAGTCATTTTTCAGTCGTATTGGACTCTCTGTGACCCTACTTGGGGTTTTCTTGGCAGAGATACTGGAATGGCTTGCCATTTCCTTCTCCAACTCATTTTACAATTGAGGAAACAGAGGCAAACAGGGTTAAGTAACTTGTCCAGGGTCACACAGGTAATAAGTGTCTGAGGCCAGATTTGAACTTGGGAAGATGAGTCTTCCTGATTCCAGGCCCTTCGCTCTATCTACTGTGCCAACTAGCTGCCCATCCATGTCTGTTATATTTAAACTGTATTTAAATGCAGGTATTTAAATGTCTTTCCAGCAAGGCAGTGGAATAAGCATAAGCTTATTATCATGCATAAGCCCAGCTCCCTTAAACTACCTCAGAATAACAACAAATAGAACAAATAAAGTAAAATGGAAAAGAAAAAGGAAAAGGAAAGAAATGTTTACAGGAAAATTAATAGAAAGAACGGAAGAAACGAATAAGCAAAAAATAGCTGCCAAAACAATGAATAAATGTTGTGCAGTATGAGAAAGCAATGACAAGTCTGAAGTAAGAAAGAACAAAATTACAATAACTAATTTGCCTCTAGATGAGAGAATGAACTTATTCGAAGAACCACTAAAGTAATTTAGAATCATAATTTAGAGATAAAAAGGAAGATGGGGTATGTATAACATAAGAAATAAGATAGCTGCTCTTTGTGGTTGCAAAAAACTGGAAATATAGGGGATGCCCGTCAATTGGGGAATGGCTGAACAAGCTATGGTATATGAATGTAATGGAATACTATTGTGCTATAAGAAATGGGAAGGAGA
>JAQQSV010005148.1:0-14628 GCA_028646515.1 Pseudochirops corinnae | reverse complement strand
TTGTTTTGATTTGCATTTCTTGAATCAATAGTGATTTAAAGCATTTTTCATATGCTTATAGATATCTTTAATTTCTACCTCTGAAAATTGCCTATTCATATCCTTTGACCATTTATCAATTGGGGAATGACTTGTATTTTTATAGATTTTACTTAATTTCCTGTATATTTTAGAAATGAGGCCTTTATCAGAGACACTGGTTATAAAAATTCTTTCCCAATTTCCTACTTCCCTCTTAATCTTGGTTACATTGGCTTTGTTTGTACAGAAACTTTTCAATTTACTGTAATCAAGATTATCTGTTTTGCATTTTATAATGCCCTCTAACTCTTTTTTGGTCATAAAGTCTTCCCTACTTCATAAATCTGACAGGTAAATTAGTCCTTGCTTCCCCAGATTACTTACAGCCTCAGCCTTTATACCTAGATCATGCACCCATTTAGACTTGATTTTGGTGTACAGCATTAGATGATGGTCTATGCCCAGTTTCTGTCATACTATACTCCAGTTTTCCCAACAGTTTTTGTCAAATAGTAAGTTCTTATCCCAAAAACTGTGGTCTTTGGGTTTATCAATTTATATTACTGTAATCATTGTAGTCTTTTGTACCCAATCTATTCCATTGATCCACTATTCCTCAGCCAGTACCAAGTAGTTTTGATGACTCCTGTTTTATGATACAGATTAAAATATAGTATGGCTAAGCCACCTTCCCTAGCATTTCTTTTCATTAATTGCCTTGATATTCTGGACCTTTTGTTCTTCCAAATGAATTTTGTCACTATTTTTTCTAGCTCTATAAAGAAATTTTTTGGTAGATTGATTGGTATGACACTAAATATGTAATTTAATTTAGGTAAAATTGTCGTTTTTTTTTATATTAGCTCAACCCAGCCATGAGCAATTGATGTTTTTCCAGTTAGTTAGAACTGATTTTATTTGTGTGAAAAGTGTTTTGTAGTTGTGTTCATATAGGTACTGGGTCGTCTTATTATTTTTTAATGTCTTAGAACATCATTAGATTCCCTTTGTCCAATTCTAGTTTTCAAGGAATTATTTTCTTCCTTAAGTTTTTGATTCTGTATTTCAAGTCAGTTGAATTCCTTTTTATAATTTTCTTGGATTTCTTTAAAGTCCTTTTTAAGTTCTTCTAGAAACTGTGCTTTCGAAATTTGACATTTCTCATGGAAAAATGAGTGGCTTCTTTTTTTCTCCATTATCTTCCTCTGAATATGAATCTAAATCCTATCTATCCTCATAATGCCTATCTATGGTTGAGTTCTTTCTTCTTTGCTTATTCATTTTTATTTTTTTTATTTTACTTTTTAGCAGATATTAAGGTAGTCAAATTCTAGTCCCAAGGTATGGGGAACGATGTCCCAAGCCTCAGGTCTTTTGTACTGTTATTTTCTGAAGTCTCTACTAGGGCTCAAACTTGGGCTCTCCTTTCTACTCTTAAACCACATCTAAGGCTGCCAGTCATTTTCTCCTGTGGTTTTTTTGCTGTGGTCTCTCCAGTGGCTTCAAACTATAGCTGTCCTTTCTGCTGTGGACCTGTGGAACGTCCTTCAATCTTCTCCTACTGAGCCACTCAAACCTTTCCCCCCAACCCCTTCCACAGTCAAAGAGATGAAAGTTTCTGAGGCTGAAGCAGCCTCCCAACCTTAGCTGCCCTCAGGGATTGTTGTTTGTTGATTCTGCAGAGTTGACCTGGAGATGTTTGCACTTCACTCTGGTCAAACCTCTGACCCTGGAGGTTAATATCTCTAGCTATAATCTCTTTGGAGCTAGGACACTTTATTTTTGTTTACTTGATTTTACAAACTTCTTTCTTCAACTGCATACTTCTCCCTTAGGCTTTATTAATTCTAAAGATTCTATCATTTTGTCATACCCCTCAAACTGAAAGTCATTTGAAAAAGGCCAAAGTTGGCAAATACTGTTACTTATATAGAGATAACTTTTCTGGGAAGGGAAGAGGAAAGGAAAAGGGGAGAGCAAAGGTTACAGCTAGAATTATGATGATGTAAAGAAAAAGAAAATTAATAAAAGTGTATGCTTTTTAAAAATAGCCCTAAGGTTCCATAGTGATGGTAGGAAATTCAAGATTCCATTTCACTGTACTCTGAATGGTCTAATAGGTGATGATGAATCTGGAGTCAGACATTTTAAAACTGTATAATTGTTGGCACGCAACTTATCCC
The DNA here is from genome assembly GCA_028646515.1 of Pseudochirops corinnae. Lineage (NCBI taxonomy): Eukaryota > Metazoa > Chordata > Mammalia > Diprotodontia > Pseudocheiridae > Pseudochirops > Pseudochirops corinnae. The sequence goes on along the minus strand of JAQQSV010005148.1, from coordinate 12,424 downwards.
TTCTAAATCTTAATTTCTTTATTTGTAAAACAAGGATGATATTTGTACTACCTGGGAAAATTGATTTGTAAGACATAAAGGGCTATATCAATATGAGCTGGCATTATTGTATTTTACTTCTAGAATAATATAAAGGCTTTTAGTCCCCACCTATAGTAGAATGTGCTTTTATATATCATCTAAAATTGATATTTTAGGTTTTTTACAACATATTCTTTAGCATATTTCCATATATATGAGTATATCTTTGTATATGTGCATATATGTTACATATATAAATATGTATATATATATATATATATACATGTGTGTACATATATTGTTTCTTCTCTCTTTACTACACAGTGAAACATCTCTAATAAGCAATAAAGGAGAAAACAGAGGGGAAAATGCAGTTCTGCAAAATTAAATAGTTCATTGAGTTGAGCACCAAATATAATGTTCCTCATTCATAGTCCCCCAATTATTGAATGAAGGAATACATATTATCCTCTGGCTTGGTACTCTCCTTGGTCATTATTCAGTCAGTCAACTAACATTAATTAAATGCCTACTATGTGCCTGCTCTGTGATAAGTGCTGAAGATACAAAGAAAAGAATAATAATAAAAAAAAAAAACAACAGTCCCTGCTTTCAAAGAGTTCATAGACTAAAGGGGAGACAATATGCAGACACTATGTCTAAACTAGATATATACAAGATAAATTGAGAGTAGTTGCAAAGGGAAATTAATAAGATTGAGAAAGAATGGGCAACACTTCTGGTAGAAGATGGGACATTAACTGAAAATTGAAGGAAGGCAGGGAAACTATGAAAAGGATATGAGAAGAAAGAACATCTGCCCTAAAGGATTATACTCTGTTTTGCTGTATAGGTTACACTTGGGTGTAATCCTAGCTCCTTTGTCTTCCAGAATATCATATTCTAATCCATCTGCTCCTTTACGTGGAGGTTGCTAAATCTTGTATGATGATGACTGTGACTCCATGATATTTCAATTGTTTCTTTCTGGCTGCTTGTATTGCTTTCTTTTTGGCATCTGAGCTCCTGAATTTGGCCATATTTCTGGAAGTTTTCATTTTGGAATCTTAGGAGTTTATCCATGGATTCTTTATATTTATATTTTTCCATTTGCCAATTCTGCTTTTTAAAAATTTCTTTTCTTCCATGGATTTTTGTGCCTGTGTTACCATTAGGCCAATTCTGTGAAGGCCCAGAGCAGAGCCTTGAGGGACCTCTACAATGAAGAAGTTGCCACACTGCAAGAGGGAAAAGAAAGGAAGTCAAAGTAATCTTCTCAAGGAATTTAGCCACAAAAGAAAAGATAGATATAAACTGTAGTGAGTAGGGGTGGATAAATCACATGACAATTTTTTGAGGATGTAGAAGACAGGGTATGTGCTTGTAGGCAGTAGGGAAGAAGCCCATGTAATTAAAGATTACTAAGAGAGTGGTAGTGATAAAGGAGGCCATCTTTTGTAGAAGACGGGAATGCAAAAAAAATTAGAAGAACATGGAGCATATTATTTGCAGACTTATGGGGAGGTGAACAATTTATGAATGAAAAAGAAAAAAGGTAGGTGTAAAATGGATCATTTTGATCACAATGAATTTTTAAAAAATGTTGAATAAATAAAAATAAAAGTTTGCCAAGATCAGAAAGAAAGCAGAAAAAAATGGGTGGGAGGTTATAGACAATTTACAGATAAAAGTCTCATATATAAAATAGATTAAAACTATATCAAATCTATAAGCATTTGAATAATTCTCCAATTAATAGATGATAAAAGGATATGACCAGGCAGTTTTCCAATGAAGAAATCTAAACAATTTACAGTCACATAAAAATGCTTTAAATCATTATGGGTTAGAGAAATACAAATTTAAAAAAACCCTTGAGATATCATTTTACACCTACCATATTGGCTAAGATGATGGAAAGGGAAAGTTAAAAATGTTGGAGTGGAGGCAGTAAAATTGGGACGCTAATTTTTTGTTGTCAGATTGTCAACTGATCCGACTGTTTTGGAGAGGAGTCTGGAATGATATCCAAAGAGTTATTAAACTACCTGTTCAGTACTTTGACCCAAAAATACCACTACTTGGTCTATTTCCAAAGATGATTAAGGAAAAAGGAAAAGAACTTATACATTCTACAATGTTTATAGAAGCTCTCTTTGTGTTGGAAAAGAACTGGAAATTGTAGGGATGCCCATCAATTAGGGAATGGCTGAACAAGTTGTGGTATATGATTGAGATGGAATTCTGTTGTGCTATAAGAAATGTTGAGCTCAATGAATCTAGAAAAAAAAAACATGGAAAGACTTACATGAAATAATGAAGAGCAAAATGAGCACAATCAACACAATATTGTATACAGTAACAGCAATATTTTAAGAACAACTTTGAGCGAATATGTTATTTTGACTATTACAAATATCCAAATTAACTATAAAGAACATATGAATAAAGACACTATCTGCATCCAGAGAAAGAACTGACATAGAAGTATGTATACAAGTATTCACGCACACACATGCACACATATACATATACATACATATGCATATATGAATATATACATGTATATGTGTGTTTATTTGTTTCTAAAGGCAGCCATCTCTAGGACAGGAAGATGAGGGCATAAAAAGGGAAAAAAAGAAATTTACATGATAATTTTGTTGTATATGTGAAAGAAATAGCAATCTGTGCGTACTATATTTAGAGTTTCTTGAGTAATCTTTTTTTTATTACACTGTTATGGAAATGCTTTCCCCCCCATAAATTAAAAATAAAATAATGGGGCTACATATTAATAGAGAGGGGTTTGCTTTAACAACAAAAAAAAGGACCCACCATAATGTGAAAAAAGGCAAGAAGGAGGAGATAGTGAGGGAAGAAATATGAGTGATGTGAATTGAGGGAGAAGAAAGAACTCTGAGCAAATGACCTCAATTTTTCTTCAGTGAAATATGAAGCAAGGTTGTTAGGTAAGACTATGAGGGAAGGAAAGGCTATGAGAGATTTGAAGGGGCAGTGAAAATATTTGGAGAATTCATAGTGGAGAGTGGGACCATTGCATCAATTAGGTAGTTGTAAAAGGGTTGCCTTGTGGCAATGAGATCCCAGTTGAGACTTTCTAAGAGAACCTTGAAGTGGACCAAGTAAATGCAGTTTCTTATTTTTTTCTATCTTTTTCTAGGAGCATGTGAGTAGTATTAAAGGCAATAGGTGGGGGAATAATCAAAGGCTGAGGTTTGACCCAGAAAGATATTTGATCATATAAAATGGATAAGGGACTCAAGAGAAGATGGCATAGTAGAACTGAACTGATACATGAAGGTGTCAAGATGGGGGGGGGGGAGAAGTACAGTGCAGAGGGGACAGATAGGGAAAGAATTGAGGGTCAGAAATATTGGGGGTTGTTTTAAGGATGAAGAACAGTGTTTGAAGTTGCAAGGTAAAGGGAGAGATGCAATAATAGTTTATGATCAGATAAGTGAATTTCAGAATTCATGTACATAGATGTGGAAATCTTGAGATTGATGGCAAGATGAGTGGTGTCATCATATCTGTGCATAACCATATTTGGGTTGAAGATTAGATAATGGGAAATGAATGAGAATTCTGACAATCTCCTTCCACAAAAGGAGGAACTGTTAGCTAATGTAAAAATAGGGGGAACATTGGAGTGATTCTCCTTGGACGTCATAAAAAGTGACAGGAACACCCACCAACTCTATTTTAAGAAATCAAATTTCAAAGGATTCAGAGGAAAGAGAGGTAAAATCTCACTATCTCACATTCTACAGAAATCTACTCAGCAAATATAGAATGCTTTCAAAAAAAGACAAATATTTTTGTGAGGAAGAAAAGGAGATTCAGATGCAATTTATGGATAAAATTAGAATTTATATTTCATTTTGAATATTGCAAAACACTTCATATATATTATCTCATTTGAATCTCACTGAACAACTTTGTAAAGTAGCTACATTTCATAGATGCAATACAGGATTTGAATCCACACATTCCTGACTCCAAGTTCTACTTAATCTTACTACTGTAGTCTTAAAAGAACAAACAAACAAAAAACAGAAAAAGAATTCAAGCTTACCTAAAACTTAATAACCTAAGCTAATAACTTTTAATAACTTAAAATTCAGAATAATCTGAGAACAGTGAGCATTCTTAGGAATAGCAACATTAAAATAGGAAGGAATTAGATCCATTGAGGAAAGATGAAAATCAAAAAAGGAGAGAATAGCTACGTAGAATTTTTGTATGAATGATAACGAATAATGAATAGAAGGCAGAACTGCTCAACTCCTGTTTTGCTTCTGTTTTCTGTGCCAAGAATAATTTTTGGACTAAAACTTACTTTAATAGATCTATTATCTCATCAAGGAAGAAAAATTTACTTCAATTTCAAAAATAGAAAGGACCTAGCTGCCCTAGATGACTTCAACTTGGGTATTGAAAAAAATACTGGCAAATAAGATATCTGAGTAATTATCAGTGAAGAATCTATTATTAAAGGGATGAGTGATGAATATATAAAAAGAATTAATGTTAAGGAATGGAAATGCCTTAATCAAGAAGTCATGACAGATTCACCATTTTTCTTCCATTAGCCAGGTTCCTACCTGGTAGATCAGAGGAGTGCTGTCAATATAGTTTATAGAGATTTTAGCAAGGCATTTGAAAAAGCCTCTCCTGCTATCTCTATGAACAAAGTGGAGAAAGATGAAGTAGACAGCAGTATCATAATCATATGGACTCAGAACTGGTTGAATAATGAAGCACTAAGAGTGAATCTTAATTGTTTAATGTCCACTTGAAAGGAGATCTCTAGTTCAGTGACCTACGGTATTTGTGCTTGGCTTTGTGCTACTTATATTTAACATTAAAACAACAACAACAACAACAATGACTGGAAGACAGCATGTTTTTCAAATTTGTAAATGACATATATTTGGGGGCGTAAAATATGCACAGAATGATAGACTCAAGATCATGAATGTTTTCAACAGAATGAACAGCCAAATTTAGGATGATCAAAAAGAAGTATAGCTCTAGAACTGAAAGGGACCTTTGAAGTTATTTAGTCCCACACCCTCATTTTATAGACAAAGAACCTGTGGCTCAAAGAAATTAAATTACTTCCCCTAAATCACCCAGGTGGTAAATGAAAGAAGGGGGGTATAATATTATATTCTGAGACATTAAGTTCAGCACTTTTCCCTAGACGTGAGTAAAAAAAAAATTACATTCATGAATATAAAGGCCACATGAGGTGGTATAGTCAGACAACACTTTTGTTAAGGTGGGGTCTCTGCCCACCCCAAAACTGTTAGGGTTTCATGATGTGTTATAGTGGAACTGTCTCAAAGAATTCAGAGCCAGACCACCTCTAATCCAAGTATAGGCATTTATTGAGATTGATGTCTCTCAGGAAGCAGGCTAAGTTCCAAGAGGAACCAGTAGCTTTGAAAAAGCAAGATGAATTTTTATAGGGTAAAGATGCAATTATATAATAAAAATTTACATAGAATAGAGGAATATGATTAATATTAAAAAGACAGGAGGAGTTTGTTAAGGGATTAGGTAATGGAGGAGGGGTCCCATATATGGCTCAGTGGTTAAACATTCTGGACATGCTGTCCTCCAATTGGCTAGCTATTGTCATCCTGTCTGGTTAAGACAGATAGTTAAGTATCATGGTCCTGTCTTGGGCTAGGTGGATGGTGTGATTGCAATTACCTGTTTCTGTGGGAATGGGTCTAGGGGCAGTGACTAGGTAGAGGCAGTAGCTAGGTTCCCATCACATGGACACACTTGCTGTTTCTATGGGAACTCAGAGTTCAAAGACATATCTGTTGTTCTAGTGAGCAGTGAGGCATATATGAAGAAGTTAGGACATTGGCAAGGGAGTTAGGTAGGTACAGTTGGCCTGCTGTTCAGTGGGGCCAGGTCTATAATGAAGTTAGAATATTAGGGCTGAGGGTAGCTTTACTAAGATCCCATCAATTTGTCTGTAATTGCTTGGTGAAAATTACTGGAATACAAACTCAATATGAGATAACAATGTGATACAGTAGCTAACAAAATATTTTGATACCCTGAAAGATAGAGTATCTAGGATTGTTGAGGTTTTACTAAGGTCACAAATGAAGTATCATGTTCAGTTATGGACATTGCATTTTAGGGAAGATATTGATCACAATTGACACTGTACAGAGGACTATATCCAGACTGGTGAAAAACTTTTGGGTCACACCAGAGGAGTATTTATTGAAGCAACTGGGGTAATCTATCACAGAGAAGAAAATACTTAGGAAAGGACTCAGGTATATTTTTGCTCAGTTTGTCCTGAAGGACATAACTGGGAGAAATGTAGGGGTGTTGTAGTGAGGCCCATTTCAGTTTAATTTAAGAAAACTTCCCAAATAATTAGAATTATCCCAAAGTAGAATAGATGGTCTCAAAAGTTACTGGGTTCCCCATCATTAAAGATCTTCAAGCGACAACTACAGAATCATTTGTTGTGTACCTTGGAGATGGTATTCTTCTTATTTATGTCTTGGAACTAACTGGCTCTTGAGATTCATGTCAACTCAGATATTCCATGATTCTATATGATTTTTGATGGTCTATACCAAATGCATTGGTCTGATTTAAGCAGAGAAAGAAAATTAATAACTAAGGAGATCAGAGAAGGCTTCATGAAAAAAGATGACACCAGAGTACCTTGAAAGAAGAAATGGCAGAATATAATGTGAGACTATTGTTGAATACAGAATAATACCTTGTCATTTGTTTAATAATTCATTTCATAAATATTTATCAAAGTACAGCTCTATGCAGAGGTCAGTGTTTAGAGAGATACACAATTTACATAAATTCCTTTCCTTGTCCTCATCAAGGTTAAAGCCAACTTTGGGTATGGGAAGGTTAAAAAAAACTGCAAAAACTGCAATAAGAAATTATTATTATAATTATATTTTATATTATATTGTGTAATATATTATATAATAATATAAATTATGTTTATATTATAATTATAGTATTATAATTTATTATAATATTATTATTATAATAAAGAGATGCTCGTTGAAATAATATGTGAGGTTTAGGAGGGAGTATTAGAGGAAACTAGGTGCAGTAGAGAGAGTGCTGGATTTGAAGTCAGGAAGACGCATCTTCCTGAGTTCAATTCTTGCCTCAGACACTTAGTAGATGTGTCTCACTGACCACTATGTCACAGATGTTTATCACATTTTATGATTAAATAAGATGCTTGAGATAAGCACAAAACATAAAGTATGGACTATAGTGGTAGTTGTGGATTTTCTTGACTCCTATATTAGCCTGAAAGGTTTTTTCGCCAGTTTATATGTTCTCCCCCATAGAACACAGTAGAGTGCCTGGTATATAATGGAAAAGTATCAAACTGGACTGCAGGAAGTGCCGCATTTGGAATGAGGAGACAGGTTTAAAATCTAACTCTAATACGTAACTTTCGTGATGATAGGCAAATTATTTGACCTATTAGAACATCATTTTCCTCATCTGCTAAATGTCAATAATCCTATTTACAGGTTTGATTGGAGGAAAGAATTTTGAAAATCCTAAAGTATTATTTAAATGTCTGCAGTTATTATTATAGGATGTATAAAACAATTTTTAAAAATTAACACGATTCCAGGCCTTCCTGATTCTTAGACCAGTTCTCTATCCATTATGCCAAATTTTTCATTCTGTGTTGCTATTAACAACAACAACAAAAAAACAGTCTTACAAATTTTGTTATTTAGATTCTGACTATACATAAATTATGTAATATACTTTAGGGTCCTATTTATAATTTTATTGTCAAGCCTAGTTATCTGTTTATTTTAAAAGATTTTTTCCTTGATTCAATATATTGAAACATTTATTAATAAAAATGTATTCAGGTTCAATAAATGTCTTTGTATTTGGCTTATTTTAGATTTCATGTCAGGATGCTCATGTGATAACCCTTATAATCCAAAGATTCTTTCTTAGATTTGCCAAATTCTAATCTGTCACAATAGAAAAAGAAATAGCATCCTGATCCCTAAACTTCCTCTACATTCTCATCACCTGTAACAAGTAGTCACATTTTGGTTTTCAGCTAAAAGAAACTGAAAAAAAATGCCATAAGACTCCCCATATCATTATTAAGTTTTGGTCAAGCTCCCTTACCAAGGAAAGGTGAGAGGTGTTCCAGGTTGGTGCTAAAACCTCTTCCATGATATTTTGAAGTTGAGTGGAATATTTCACAGTAGAGAAAATATTCAAATATTTTCTTTGGGAAAAAATAAAAGAATCACTAATAAATTTACCTCCAAACAAACTCTGGTGTATTGAGTTCTTTAGGACAGAGTAACTTGATTTCACTGCAAGATATCCTGTGCTCTTTATGTAAACAGGTGATATAAAATTAATGTCTTACGTCATGGATTGAAAGCAAACTTTTGTCATGAAGGGGAAAGATGAAGCTGATTGAATAATAGCACTAATTTGTGGGTGGAGTAGATATATTCCAAGACCAACACCTTCATTCCAAAGCACGAGCTTTCTTCCCATTTTAAAAGGGCAATGAAAGGACTTCCTATCTCATGTGATGTAATCAAAAATGAAAAAAAAGAGGATTTCATGTTTGACTTTAGAGTTTGGGAATGCTTCACAGGGGTGCAGAAACTGCACTGTGGCTCTTTAGGTCCTCAAGTGTGGCTCTTTGACTGAATCCAAACTTCAATACTTTAATACAAGGATTTGTTCTGTAAAACTTGGACTCAGTAAAAAGGCCACACCCAAGGACCTAGAAGATCATATGTGACCGTGAGGCTACAGGTACCCCACCTGCTGTTAGTAGTATCCCTTCACTGATCCAGTCACAGACCTTTGCTAGGGCTAAAAAAGGAATATTTTGAAGAAGGCTAAAATGCGTCCCTTACTTTCACTCAATTTGGACTTTTTAGGGAACACCTATCTGTGGAGAGTCTCAAATTAGTCTTTAAAATAGAGTGAATAGACTTAAAAGTAACTGAATTAAAGGGGGATGACCTTGAAGACTTTATGTGGAAAAAAGGCAGTTATTTTCTGTAAATTTACTTTTTAAGAAATGTGCAATGCTAGTTTTACTTCTGCTCTCTGGTCATAGACAGTGATAGGACATACAATTGAAAGGGAGCTTGGGGATGATCCAGGTTTACTCCATTTTTCAAATGAAGAAACTGGAGCCCAATAAGATATAGTGAATTGCCCATAGAAACAGAATTAACAGCAGAACTATATGTAATTTCAGATCCTCTGATACCAAATCAGTGTTCACTATACCACAAATCTCCTAACTTTAATCTTTTTGCTCATTTATGATAAAACGATAATTGCAACTCTAACTAAAATCCTCCAAAATCACTGACACATTAAAATTGCCTTCTTTTCAAGAGATACATAAAAAATGAAATATTGAAATTGTCCCTGATAATGTTATAATTGAGCCATGACAATGTTCAGAAGCTTGTTTTATAGCACTGACAGTTTTCAGAAGTATAATGGAGATTAATACATAGGTCTTTTGACCCCAATTCAGGTTCTCAGAGTAGTCCTGGCAAATCCAATGAACAAGATGCACACTGATGGTGACTATACAGGATTCTAAGAGCACTTGGTAAAGAATATATTCATCTCAGAGAAGTTAGCTCTCTCAATCAACCAACTATAGTTATGTAGTAGACCAAAAAACTGTTTGTACTACAGCATACGTAAAGATACAAAACCAGAATAGAAAAAGTTCTGCTGTCAGGGACCAGGCAATAAAAGGAAGTAATAGGACTCAATCAGAAATGCCATAGTAGAAACTAATAAAGAAGTATCTAATGAAGAATTGGTAGTATCTTTATACTCAATCCTTTCTGAGTTTTGAGACATTAAAAGCACTACTTCCAAAGACTAGGATGCCTCTCCCTCTCTTCCCTACCAAACAACATTTCTCTTCTAATTATTTTATTGGATTCAAAAGAAAAATAACAAAATTCACTTGTAAAAACAAAAAGTCAAGAATATAAAAAGAAATAGTGAAAATAGTGCAAAGGAAGGAAGTTTAGCAGTATCAGATCTTAAACTGTATTATAAGGTATTAATTATCAAAACTATACAGTACTGACTAAGAAATAGAAAGGTAGATCAATGGAATAGAGTAGACATACAATTTACAGCAGCAAATAAAGATAATAATCTTGTATTTGACAGGTGTAAAGACTTAAAATTTGGGGATAAGAATTTATTATTTGGTAAAACCTGGAAAAACTGGAAAGCAGAATGGCAGGAAAGAATCTTACAGCATTTACTAAGATAGAGTCAAAATGGATACATGACCTAGATAAAAACAGAGGTTTCAGAGATGGAGCCAAGATGTCAGAGTAAAAGCAGGGACTCACCTGGGCTGTTGCCCAAACCTCTCTAAATATCATTAGAAATGTTTCTAAAGAGCATTCTGCAAAGTGCTATCACAGGGGTGGAGTCACGATGGTGGTGTAAAAGCAGGAAAAACTCCCCCAATAACCACCTCAAATACCTATAAAATATGACTCTAAACAAATTTTAAAGCTCTAGAACCCACAAAGTTGCAGAGAAACAAATCTCCCACTGAATGCAACCTGGCAGGAGGACAGGAAGAGTTCATCACAGCCCACTGGGAGCCGAGCCCAGCCCTGCATGAACCCATGGTTTTAGCCCCAGGGCAGCCCAACCACCATAGCTGGAGCATTGGGGAGAGTGGATCACCAGCAGCTGTGGTGGTTTCCAGAATTATCAGCCCATAAATACCAAAGACAAAGTAAAAGGTCAGCGAAATTTGGCAGAATTTGGGGTAGGGTGTGGAGGAGTGGTTCCCGCCTTCTGCTCCCAGAGCCAGAAGCAGCGGAAGTGGCAGTCTTGCAGCTGCCTCCACATAACTACTTCAGAGTATCCAGCCTGCAGATTGCAGGGGGGGGCCAAGTGACCACTCAGAGGCTAAGTGTTCTTGCCTTAACCTGCCTGGATCAGGATCGTGGTCTTGGGTGGTGGTACTGAGGTGCGTTTTCAGTAAGCCAAAGCTGGTGGGGGCTGCAGCAGCCTCCTAATAGCTCCAGCAGCTGTGAAAACTGCGGTGATTTGGGACAAAGCTCTCCCCTCTGGAAGCAGAGTTCCACAGGGCTAAAAAGTGAAGTAATTGACTGGCAACATGAACAAGCAAAGAAAACAAAGTAAGCACAGCCATCCAACTTTAGATTCCTTTTTGGGGGACAAAAAGGATCAAAGCATGGAACAGGAGAAAGACAACCCAGTCAGAACTCCTGTACCAAAAGCTTCCAAGAAAAATATAAACTAGTTACAGGCCATGGAGGAGCTCAAGAAGGATTTTGTAAATCAAACAAGAGAAGTGGAGGAAAAATTGGGAAAAGAAATGAGAATGATGCAAGAAAATCATGAAAACCTAACTGAAGAAAATAACACCTTAAAAAATAGACTAACTCAAATGGCAAGAGAGGCCCAAAAACCCAATGAGGAGAAGAATGCCTTTAAAAGTAGAATTTGCCAGATGAAAAAAGAATCTCAAGAGAATAATACCTTCAGAATTAGAATGGAGCAAATGGAAGCAAATGACTTTGTAAGAATCAAAATACTATTAAATGGATCCAAACAAATGCAAAAATAGAAGGCAATGTGAAATATCTCACTGAAAAAACAACAGCAGCAACAACACTGACCTGGAAAATAGATCCAGGAGAGACAATTTAAAAATTATTGGACTATCTTAAAGCCATGATCAAAAAAAGAACTTAGAAAGCATCCTTCAAGAAATTCTCAAGGAAAATTTCACTGATATTTTTAAACCAGAGGGCAAAATAGAACTTGAAAGAATTCACCAATCCCCTCTTAAAAAAGATCCCCAAAAGAAAATTCCTAGGAATGTTATAGCTGGGTTCCAGAGTTCCCAGATCAAGGAGAAAATATTAGAAACAATTTGAATATTGTGGAAAAACAATCAGGATAACACAGGATCTAGCAGCTTCTACATTAAGGGACTAAAGGGCATGGATATGATATTCTGGAGAACAAAGAAGCTAGGATTAAAACCAAGAATCACCTCCCCAGCAAAACCAATTATAATGTTTCAGGAGAAAATATGGTCATTCAATGAAGTAGAGGACTTTCAAGCATTCTTGATGAAAAAACCAGAGCTGAATAGAAAGCTTGACATTCAAATACAAGAAGCATGAGACAGTAAACAGGGAAAAGAAATCATAAGGAACCTATCAATATTGAACTATTTACATGCCTACAAGGAAAACCGGTAATTATAACTTATGCAATTTTTGTCAGTATGAGGATAATTGAAGGGAATATAAAT
>JAQQSV010005147.1:0-14628 GCA_028646515.1 Pseudochirops corinnae | reverse complement strand
AAAAAAAAAGTATGAAATGAAGGAAGTGTTAGGGGTTAGGGTTGGATTTCAAAAGGCTCATGTACTTGGATGAGCAAAAATCAGCATCTTTAGTTCAATAGAATCAGTTCACTTTGTAATATGTATGCAGCATTTTAAACTTTGTATAGCATTTTAGGTCTATTACCTTGATTGGTTACCCCGCGATCTGTGTTGTCCTTATATCCAGTGTACATATAAGGAAACTGAGGCAAACAGGATAAGCGACTCACCCAGAGTTGTATCATGTATTTGACACAGCATTCAAGTTCAAATCTTCATGATTCTAAGTTTAGTGCCCTATCCACTGTAGTACCTAGTTAATCCCAGAAAAATGATTTTTTCCTTCCCTTCATGGACAGTATGATTTATTTAGAACATCTCATTTTAAAGGAACAAGTGTTCACTTGAAAGTAAACATTTCTCCCATGAAGCCCACTCCAACTCTACTTTCTTCTTTCACATAGGAAGTTAAAGCTGAAAATAAAATATTTTTGTTCTTTAACTTAGTCTTTTCCCTCTGAGGCCATGAAAGCCACTGCATTTTGATCGCCATCCATATGAAAGTTGAAATCTTCCAGAACAGTAAACCCCTGAAATAAGCACAAAAAGAATCAGCCCAGTTGGGAGGCATCAGGTCCTGGGGAAGTCAATGCACCTGAATGAGAGGCTACAGGGGAGGGCAGAGAGATGATGATGATCGAGTCCCCTGCTGGCTTTGGAAAACTCAGGCTGTACTTCTCCTTTTCCAAAATTAGATTCATCCTGGTCCTCAGACATCAAACCCAACTTTGGAATAATCAGGGCAATAACAAGTCTAGCACTGAGTGCTCCAGTCTTTTTGACTGCCATTGATCCAAGATATTGTGGCTAGATATAGGACTGCTGTCCATCAGTGCTGCCTCCAGCCTTCCCATCATTCCTTATCCCATGATCTTCTCAACCACAAATTTCCATAGATGTTCTTTTTGGTCTTTCCATGCCTTTGGGAGTGGCAGAGGGCCACTATGATTGCCTCTGTATTCTCTCTCAGTTTTGCTTTTTGCCCAGCCCTGCATATAAGTATCTTTCATTGCAACACACACACACACACACACACACACACACACACACACACACACACAAACGATATTCTTGGCAATATAGAGGTGGCTTAACCCTAACATGCCTTTCGGGTTCTTTATTACTGTAATTGTCCTGTCATCACATTGTCCCACGAGTTTCGGATATGCATCTTCATTGAGTTGAATGACTATTTGACATTATGTTCAGAGGAAAGGTAGGTAGGACCCAGGTTCTAAAATTTTAGAGGACAAGTCATCTTTTCTGGGCAAGAATACAGGAGATATGTGTTAGACTCTCCCTCACTCATCTCTCCTCTCTCCTTTTCTCCTCTTCTTCCCCTCCCTCCCCTACACTGCCTAGGACTCTTGCAAGCAAAGTTACGATGGTGCAGATCCAAGTCATTTGAGGTTAATTTTGCCCCCACCCAGGTAAATTGATCCAGCACCCAGTCATTCAGGCAATCAATAAATAAGCATTTATTAAATACCTACTATGTGCCAGGCAGTGTACCAGAGATCAGGCTCTTTGTGCAAGAAAAGTATAAAAGTAGGTTTTTGTTTTAGGATTTTGGCAAGTTCTTGAGACCCTGGAGAGCTCCTTGATGACTGCTTCTTAACCTCCTTGCCAGCAGTTTGAGGTTTTTTATTTCTTTTTATCTTTCTAAACTGCTTTTTAACCACCTTGAGAATTATTTCTACTTGAGAGTATTTGAAAAGGACAGTAACAATTTCACCCCTCATTTTCTAAGTGATCCATTGTACCAGGTGAAGTTTAATGACTCCAGATCCTGATCCAGTCCAGTAAACATTCATTAAGCACCAACTCTATGCCAAGCACTATGCTAAACTCTGGGGCTACAGCAAAGAAGATGATACCTGCCCTTTAGGAGCTTGCTATCTGATAGAGGGAGACAACACACAAAAGGAGGCAGGAAGGATGGGGATATTTGGTTCCGTGGAGTAGATGCAGAATGAACCAGAAAGCCTAATTTCCACCCTCTATAAAGGAAGGCTTTGGAATAGCTTCTATAGCAGGTATAGTACAATATCCTCCAGGCAGAGGGCAGAGGAGGCTGAGGGAAGTGATGTTCATCCAGGCTTGAGTTAGCGTTATGGAGATGAGCTTAAGCTGGGAGGAGCAAATTGGTGGAGGTGGAACCAGGCAGGGCAGCAGATGAAGAGCAGAAATCCAAAAGGGATATGATATTCTCAGACAAAATTGTGATGACACAAATGGAAATTGTTCTGATGAGAAGGAAGAAAGGGTTTAGGTGCCCAGGGAGAGATTTCAAGAGGGCCATGAACTTGGATAAGGAAAAATGAACGGTGTCTGCCCTCAGGGAGCTTGTATTCTAATGTAGGCAATAGAGTATTAACAAGGTACTGATAGACCAAATGGAAGGCAAACTTGGATGGGATATGGCACTAACAGCTAGGGATGGTATAATCTGTAATATACACACACACATCCACATATACATATACAAAATTTTATATGTATACATATATATGGAATTCTTACAAAAATATATATTGTTCAATCATTTAAGTCATCACAACTCTTTGGGACAACTTTTGGGGTTTTCTTGGAAAAGATACTGGACTGGTTTACCATTTCCTTTGCCAGCTCATTTTACAGATGAGGAAACTGAGGCAAACAGGGTTAAGTGACTTGCCTAGGGTCACACACCTAGGAAGTGTCTAAGGCTGGATTTGAACTATGAAGTGAGGCCAGATTTTAATTCAGGTCCTTCTGACACCTGGTACTCTATTCACTGTACCACCTAGCTGCATATATACAAATACACACACACACAGAGCAATATCTATCTGTATCTGTACATGTATATACACATGTATCTGTGTATATAATATATGTGTGTTTTATATATAAACACATATACATATGTGTATATGTGTCTATACATACGTGAACACACACACACACACACACGTCCAAGTCAGGCTAAAAGAAAGGATATATATTAAAGAGAACCTAAAGGGTCTTTTGAGTTCAGTTCAAGATAACTGGCTCCCTATAGCTTCTATAGCAGGTATAGTACAATATCCTCAGCCTAGTATCTAAATTTCCCCTCCCCCTACACACACACACACACACACACACACACACACACACACACACACACACATACACTTGGACTCCCATCTGCTTATTCTAGTCTCATTTTATATTCATCTCCTCCCACCCTCAGTCCTAGATAAAATGTTCTGTCTTCTAGATAATCCCTGAACTCATCCTCCCATTTCCTATCTCTGTATAGATGGGTGGTCACACAGAATGGCCCCTGCCTATCCTTAGAATGTGCTCCCTCACTTCTACCCCTTAGAATTTCTGCCTCCCTTCCAATTCCCTCAATCAGTACAGATGGGCACCTTCTCTGTAGTCCATGGTCTTAGCAGTTAAGGGGCTTACCCACACAGCATCTAGGTGTCAGAGACAGGACCCCAGACCAAGTCTTTGTGGTTCCAAGACTGTCTCTCTAGCCACTCTGCCACATTTCTTTTCCATGGATCTTCTGTATACTTTTGTATGAACACATTGTCTCCCCCGTTAGACTGGAAGTCATTGAATAGAATGCCTTTGTTCCTTTTGTCTTTGCATTCTAGCATGGCACTGGGTATATTGTAGGTGCTTTATAAGTGATTGATTACATGATTGGTTGAGGAAATGACCCTAGGTTGCTCCTGCTCTGTTGGTTGACTGTCCATAGTAACTAATCCCAGAGGAATTCTCACAAGGGTTTTGGGGGGAGTCAGGAATGAATAAGGTAACAGGTGTATCTTGCATCACATCATCAGTCATGTTATGGTGAGAATGAATGGAGGAAGTGCATTGTAGAGACCATTTGAGACTTTGAAGAAAGGAAGAAAGCCAGCATTTATGTAGCACCTACTATATGCCTGGCAGTGTGCTAAGTACTTTATAAATACAATTTCTTTGAGACTCACAACAAACCTGAGAAATTGGTGGTATTATTATACTCACTTTACATTTTGGCAAACAGAAGTTAAGTGCCTTACCCAAGGTGACACTGCTTGTAATTGTCAAAGGCTGGGTGTGAACTCAGGTCTTTTTTATTTCAGGCTTAGCTCTCTATCTGCACTGCCTAGCTATAGTTGCCTATTTGTTGTTTAGTCATTTCAGGCATGTCCAGCTCTTCATGACCCTTTTTGGGGGTTTCCTTAGCAGAGATAGTGGAGAGGTTTACCATTTCCTTCTCCAGATCATTTTACAGATGATGGAAGTGAGACAAGCAGGGTTAAATGACTTGCCCAGGGTCACATGGAAAGTAATTGTCTGAAGCTGGATTTGAACTCAAGTCTTTTTAACTCCAGCCCCAGCACTCCATCCATTGTACCACCTCATTGTCCATAATTGCCTACACAATGTTGATTCCATTTGTTCCTAGGTCTTTCCCTCTTATCCCATCCTTGTGGTAAGGAGGAGTATTCATGGCTCTCTGCTTGGGTCTGGAGTCATAGCTCTAATGGCAGTGGGTCCAAACATGGCATTTATCCAAATTATAAAATGAATTAATGATGAATCTGGAGTCCTATTCAGCCTAGAGCTGCTTGCCTGAATTACATCAGCTGGGCTCATTTTCCATTTCTTGCTTCTAGCAGAGGCTGCCTGCTGTGGTACCCTTTTAGAGCACACAATTCAAATCAGAAGATGCTCAAATGTAGAAACACAAAGCTCTAATTTCAAAGCCTAGAGTCCACCAACCCCCAAGGAATCCATGGATAGATTCCTGGGGCTTTATGAAATTTTGGAAAAATTTGTGGAAATTTGGAAAATTTTGGAAAAATTTTGCTTTGGAAAAATTTGCTTTGGAAAAAATGCATCTATTTTCCTTCATCTCTAACTGAAAACAAGCATTTCTTTTGATTATGAATATAGGCAACAAAATGTGATTCTGAGAAGGGGGTCTGTAGGCTTCCCCAGACTCCCGGGGAACATTCCTTATACAGAGCACAGTTCTAGCTCTGGTTCTTTTAGGTAACCTAAACTTCCTTTTTACACCTTGCTTGCATATTAACTTTTATCCTTATTGAGCTGCACCACAGACCAGCAGGGACATTGCACATGAGTAGGGCTTGCTTGGCCCATTTTCTGCCCCTGGTTCAGTCACTAACCTTAGCACTTGAAAACATGATGAAACCGTGATTTTCATCCATTCCCTTTCTTGCAACAACAGTGATAATAATAACTAACATTTCTGTAGTACTGTAAGATGTGCAAAGAACTTAGCATATCCTCATTTGTTCTTCACAACAGCCCTGTAAAGTAGGTACAGTTATGAAGCTCATTTTATAGATCAGGAACCAGAGGCAGACAAAAGTTCAGTGACTTGCCCAGGATCACACAGCTAGTAAGTTTCTAAGTGTGAATTCAAACTCAGGTCTTCTTGACTGAGTCCAACATTCTGTCTATTACTTCGAATCGCTTTCTCTCCTCCCCCAAACCTTCTCAGCTTGTATAATCCTTGTCTACATTTTCCCATGAATCCTCCCTAAATGAGTCACCACATGCCCTAGAAACTGTCTTGTTCCTTAGACAGTGAGCTTGACATAGCAGATCAAGGACTAGACATGGAGTCAGGAAGATAGAAGTTCAAATGAAGTGTGAGATACTTATATGCTGAGTGACCCTAAGCAAGTCATTTTCTATCTCTCAGCCTCAGTTTCCTTATCTATAAAATAGGTACAATAATATCACCTGAACAGATTATTGTTGTTGTTCAGTTGTTTCAGTCATGCCCAACTCTTCTGTGATCCCATTTGGGATTTTCTTGACAAAGATACTGAAGTAGTTTGTTCATTTTACAGACGAGGAAACTGAGGCAAGCAGGATTAAGTGATATGCCAACAGTTGCATAGCTAGTAAGTTTCTGAGGTCAAATTTGAACTCAGGTCTTCTTGATTACAGGGCTGGCACTCTATCCACTGTACCACTTGGCTGCCCCAATTATGAGGGTGAAATAAGAGACTTTCTGTAAAGTCCTTTGCAAACCTTAAGACACTAAATAAATGAGAGCTGTTATTATTACTCCTGTCTCAGGGGTTCTGAGCCTTTCCATTTGCTGTCTCATTTTCTCTCTATTCTTACCCCCACCTCTTCCTCCCATCACACATGCCCTCAGTAATTCCCTTTACATGACTTATTGAAGACCAGATATAGTTAGGAATATGCTGAAGCTGTCTCATGTCTGCCCTTTGTCTCATGTCTTGTGTCTGCCCTGTATCTTGTGTCTCATGTCTGCCCTTGGTCTTACGTCTTGTGTCTTGTGTCTTGTGGCTGCCCTGAGTCTTCTCCTGGCTCCTTAGACTCACTTTCATTCTTCAAAGATTATGATGTTCAATCATTCATAGTTTCAAACATCCCAGGGAGAATGTTGGCATTTGAAAGTGGGGTTTTCATGAAAATAGGAATCTGCTCTCCTCCAAATGATTTTGTATTTATTTATTTTTGTACATATCTTTTATCTGAAGCAGTGTGGAGTAGTGGATAAAGATCTGTCCTTGAAGTCATTAAGATCTGAGTTCAAATCTTACCTTTCACATTTCTTAATTCAATAACCCTGGGTAAGTCACTTAATTACTCAGTGCTTTAGGATTCTCAAAGTCAAGGATTCTTCACCTTTCTTGTGCCAGAAGCCCTTGACAGGCTGTTAAAACCTGGAGATACTGTCTCAGAATAATATTTTAAATGTATAAAAGAAAATAAATGGGAATAAAAGAAAACTAATCATGTTCAAATACAGTGATCAAAATATTACAAAAACAAATTCACAGACCCCTGCTTTAAGACTGTAAGTTGCAGAGGAGCCAACTTTCTTTGGTAGAAAGAGTTACCTCACTTAGAAATTGCCTATACCAGGGCAGGTAGGTGGCGCAGTTAATAGAACACTGGCCCTGGAGTCAGGAGGACCTGAGTTCAAATGTGATCTCAGACACTTGACACTTACTAGCCATGTGACCTTGGGCAAGTCGCTTAACCCCAATTGCCCTTCCCTGCCCCCTCCAAAAAAATTTTTAAAAAGAAATTGCCTATACCCATTAAATAATAGGTCCAGTCCTATCTATATCTTGTATATACACCCCTAGCACCTTGCATGATGCCCTGCATAGAGTAGTTGTTTAATAAATGCTTACTGATTCCTTTATTGATTGATCATTTGGGATGATTGAAAACTCTGTGCCATTTTCCTAATGTCACTCAAAGCAACATCCTCCTCTTGTGCCCTTCTGGGCTCAGTCTCTAAACCATTTGCAACACCTGTCCTAGAAATATTTTAATATTCCAATGGATACAAGATTTCATCAACCCAGATATTCCCTCCAGGGATGCAAGCTTCAACCTGTCAAAGCCTGCCCACCCTGCACAACCTTGTCTGCATCTCTTCATATATAAGAAGGCTCTACCAATATGCTGAGGACTTATCGGAAATCTCTCCTAGCATTGTATGGAAACCAGGAGAAATGCACGTAGTCAACCTAGTTTATTTTGTTGCACCAAATGATAGATGGAAAAAAGAAGGAAGGGAAGGAAGGAAGGAAGGAAGGAAGGAAGGAAGGAAGGAAGGAAGGAAGGAAGGAAGGAAAGGAGGGAGGGAAAGATGTGTTGGATTCTCCATAGGATAATTATATAAGTATATAAGACTCCAGATTCTCAAGGTCTATACTCCTAATTCTATAAAACTATAGCTCACAAGTTCTCACCAGTACATTTACCTTTAATAGTCAGCCAGAGGAGACAATTAACTCAGAGCAAAGGCATTTGTTGAGATGGCTTTGTAAGAAGAGTAGCTGTAAAACATTTCTTACTTCACATAAATCTGGACTGTACTCTCCCACACATACACCCAATGTTACTGGGAAGATTGGGCACATAGATAGAATAAAGAAAGACAGCCTTAGAGAATACATGTGGCCAAGGGAACCCACACAATGGATATGTAGGGCATATCCCTCTACAAGGCTTCTTCTGACTTCTCCCTGCTAAGCATGGTGGCTCCTCTTGGATGAAAATCTCTGTTATAAGACATCAAGAACTGGTGAGAGGGAGGAAAAGAGACAGACAGACATCCCCTCTCCCCCCAGGAGGAAAGAAAACTTTTCTTCCCTAAAGGAAACTGTTCTTATTCTTTAGCTGCCTCTCTTCTCAACTATCAGAGCTAACATTCCTCAGAAATGTCTCCAACCTTGTCTGGCTCCCTTCAGAGAATGTCCCATGACCCACCAGGACATGGCTGGTCTTTTAGCCAATCAGTGGCTAGTTCCCCTATATTTTCAACGAATTCACTTGAAGAGCTTCTTCATTGCTCCTGAAGGAGTAACAAAGTGTAAACACTTATTTATGCATCATTTAAACTAACACCTCATTGTCTGTGATCTTACATTCTATAATTTCATCAAGTGGGTTTGGTGCAAAATCAATGGACTAGCATACCTGATTACTCCTTTCCACAATAAACAGACATTCAGACAGGTAAATATGTGTATATTTGTGTGTGTGTTCTTCTTTCTGTATCTACAAAATAAATAGACAAGCAGATAAACATTTAAGTACCATCTACATGTCCAATACTGTGCTAAGTACTAGATCTTGATTAAGTAAATGTGCTGCCTATTGACATAAGTGTCAAGGGTCAGCAAAGTCTTAGTTTTCTGACCTCTCTTCCTCTAGGTCTTTGAATGTTGAAAGCTTTTTATCCCATACATTTAGATGATTCTTGAATATTCAGTATGGTGACATTTTATAAAAAGTTCTCAATTTTTTTTTTTGGCAGGGGGAAAGGAAGGGCAATTGAGGTTAAGTGACTTGCCCAAGGTCACACAGCTAATAAGTGTTGAGTGTCTGAATCCAGATTTGAACTCAGATCCTCCTGACTCCAGGGTTGGTGCTTTACTCACTGTGCCATCTAGCCACCCCAGTTCTCAATTTTTTACGGGTTAATGTTGTATACGGATGATGATAGGCCACTGTTTGTTTGTTTTTTTATGATCATTGATTTGTCATTAGAAAATATCCTAGAAGCCATCTGGTCCACCCCTTGCTTGTGTTTTATGTATAGAAATTGAAGCCCATAAAGGTTAAGCAACTTGCCTGAGATCACATAGTTATTATCACACACAGGATCTGAACCCAAGTCTTCCATATTAATATTCTGTACACTACATGACAGGTGTATTTATTAAACTCTCAAGATATTTTGAGGTTTGTATTTGTGGTATAGTAACTTGTCATCTGTTAGTTACTGATAGTGGTAGTACACAACTTGTCTAGTATATGGAGCATCCTGAGTTCAAATCCCAGTACTGGTGGGTACTCCCTGTGTGACCTTGAATGAGTCACATAGTCTCCCTTGGCCTCAGTTTCCTCATCTGTAAAATGAAGGGGATGAGTTAGATTGTTTATTAGGTCCCATCTACATCTCTGCTCTGTAATCCTATAATCTTCCAAGTCTGAGATGTGAACTGAGTTCTTGACTCTAAACTGTGTGTTCTATTCATTGAACCACATCATCACTCTGTATACATTGCTTAATTTACAGGGAATGGTTTCAAGTTAATTGTTTCTGACCTCAGAGAAGCGGAATGTGAACACAAACTTGTGTAACCATTTTAGTGAACATGTGTTCCAAATAAAATGAAGGAGAAATAGCTCAGATGCATTTGTAGACAATAGACCCAGCATCCCCTTGAGGCTGGGTAAAAAAGTCCTTTGTTCTCTAAGGTACAATATGTTGTTAGAAATGTCGCTGAGGCAATGGATGATACCTGAAATTATCTCATTTGAGTGATAAGTGGATGTTTTTATAGTTTGCCTAGTAAACAAATTATAACCCATACATTCTGTGAGTCAGTCTCTTTGGATGGAGAACAATGGAGAGGCAGTCATATAGCAGATGGCCAGCTGAGGAGGGATGGATCCCAAAGACAGGAGGAGTTGTAGGCTAAAATGGCATTGCATAACAATGAGGCACTGGAAATCCATTAAAATGGAACCCAGAGAAGGGAGCTGACTATATAGATACATGGATATGAGCTCTCAGGCTTGGGAGAATACAGAAAGGGCTGAATTTCAGACACCAACACAAACTCAGTAGGAAGTGAGGTGATTTTGCTTGACATTCAATGGAACCTTAAAGATGCTATTTTGACTTTTAGGAACCAACAAACTCCACCTTCTATGGGAAGCTTTTCCTAATCCTGCTTCATTTTAGTGACTTCCCTCAGTTAATTATCTCCAATTTACTCTTGTCGTAAATTTGTTCATGGTTGTTTGTATGTTGTCTTCCTCATTTTTAGAAAGTCAGCCCCTTGAGGGTAGAGACTGTCTTTTGCCTTTCTCTGTATCCCCAGGGCTCAGCACGTGACTGACACAAACCAGGTGCTTCATACATGTCTATTGACTGACTTAGACTATTCCATGAATTCAGGAGAAACAGTATAGAAATAACATAGGGGCTAGAGAAGATGGCAGAGTAAAATCAGAGACTTGCTTGAGATCTCCCCCAAACCTCTTCTGTAAAAAAAAGGACTCTAAACAAATTCTAGAACTGCAGAACCCACAAAATGACAGAGTGAAACAGGAAGAGTTTACAGCACTAGGCTCAGAGCAGAGTAGAGCACAGTCCAGCCTGGGCCATGCAAGTGTGGATGGGACCGGAGCACACCTTAGGGGATTGAATCAATGGCAGCTGTAGTGTTTTCAAGACTTTTTGGTCCACAAACAACAAAGACAGCATGGAAGTTCAATGGGAAAACTCTGTTGGACCTGGGTGAAAGAGGAGTTCAGTCAGACTTCAGTCCCAGGGCTATGGAGGTGGCAGCAGCAGCAGCAGTAGTTGCTACTTCCAGAGCTCTGGGCCCACAGATGGTGGGGGGATCCAGAGACTGATCAGAGGGCCATTATAGGGATCTCTTTGCTGGCACTAAGGCAGGATTTTCTTATTTTGCCCTGCTTGGCTCTGGGTCATAGTCTTGAGTGGCAGGCCTGGGGTGAGTAGGAGCGCTGGTGTGGTGGAGCTTGTGGCAGCAGTGGAGTGGGAGTCCTCCTCACAGTTCCGAGGCAGAAAAGAGAGCTTGTGGTCACTTACAGACCAGAGTACAGACCAGGGAAGGAGTAAACACCTCCCCTTTGTTCATACCACCTTGGAAGAACTGAAAATTTATAGGCCCCTAGAAGTATCTCTGAAAACAGCTACACAAAACCCCTGAAGTTTGGGACAAAACACCCTACACACTGGAAGCAGAGTCTTGCTTTAACAAAGAGTTGGAAGTCAAGTATTTGACTTGGAAAATGATCAAGCAGTGTAAAAAACCCTCAGACTATAGAATCTTACTTTGGTGACAAAGAAGATCAAAACATACAACCAGAAGAAGACAACAAAGTCAAAGCTCCTACATCCATAGCCTCCAAAAAGAATATGAATTGGTTGCAGGCCATGGAAGAGCTCAAAAAAGATTTTGAAAATCAAGTAAGAGAAGTAGAGGAAAAAGTGGGAAGAGAAATGACAGTGACGCAAGAAAATCATGAAAAACAAGTCAACAGTTTGTTAACAGAGAGTCATAAAATTACTGAAGAAAATAACACCTTAAAAAAATAGACTGACCCAAATGGCAAAGAGGTCCAAAAAGTCAATGAGGAGAAGAATGCCTTAAAAAGCAAAATTGGCCAAATGGAAAAAGAAGTCCAAAAGCTCAATGAAGAAAATAACTCCTTCAAAATTAGAATGGGGCAAATAGAAACTAATGACTTTATGAGAAATGAAGAAATTATAAAACAGAACCAGAAGAATGAAAAAATAGAAGATAATATCTCATAAGAAAAACCACATACCTGAAAAATAGATCCAGGAGAGATCATTTTAAAATTCTTAGACTACCTGAAAGCAATAATCAAAAAAAAGCCTAGACGTCATATTCAAGAAATTATCAAGGAAAACTGCCCTGATATTCTAGAACAAGAGGGTAAAATAGATATTGAAAGAATCCATCAGTTGCCTCTTGAAAAAGATTCCAAAAGGAAAACTCCTAGGAATATTGTAGCCAAATTCCAGAGTTCCCAGATCAAAGAGAAAATATTGCAAGCAACCAAAAAGAAACAATTTGAGTATTGTGGAAACACAATCAGGATAACATAAGATCTAGCAGCTTCTACATTAAGGGACTAGAGTACTTGGAATATGATATTCCAGAGGTCAAAGGAGCTAAGATTAAAACCAAGAATCATCTACCTAGCAAAACTGAGTATAATACTTCAGGGGAAAAATGGACATTCAAAGAAATAGAGGATATACGTATATGTATACAGAGAGACAGAGAGACACAGAGAAAGAGAGACAGAGAGTGAGAGAGACAGAGGAAGAGACAGACAGACAGAGACAGAGGGCATAGAGTAAATTGAAAATGAAAGGATGACATCTAAAAAATAAAATTAAGGGGAGAGGGGGGAATATATTGGGAGAAGGAGAAAGGGGGAGGTAGAATGGGGTAAATTATCTCCCACAAAAGAAGCAAGAAAAAACTTTTACAATGGAGGGGAAGAGTAGGGAGGTGAGAGGGAATGAGTGAGCCTGACTTCCATTGGATTTGGATTAAGGAGGGAATAACATACGCACTTGATTGGGTGTTACCTTACAGGAAAGTAGGGGGAGGGGATAAGAGGGTGGGGAGAATGACAGAAGGGAGAGCAGATTGCTACCACCTCCACAGTCCTGGGACGGGGGCCTGACCGAGCTCCTCTTTGACCCAGGTCCAATAGTTTTCCCACTGACTTTCTGTGCTGTCTTAGGTGTTTGTGGTCCAGAAAGTCTGGAAAACACCATAGGGTGTAGTCAGAAGATAACACTTTTGAAACAGGATAAGGTCAAAGGAGAGAATAGAATAAATGGGGGATGGGATAGGATGGAGGGAAACATAATTTGTCTTTCACAACCTGACTATTATGGAAGTGTTTTGCATAACTACACATGTATAATCTATATTGAATTGCTTGCCTTCTCAATGAGAGTGCTTGGGGAGGAAAAAAGGGAGAGAATTTGAAACTCAAAGTTTTAAAAACAAATGGTAAAAATTGTTTTTACATGCAACTGGGAAATAAGATGTACAGGCAATGGGGTATAGAAATCTATCTTGCCCTACAACAAAAAAGGGAGAGGGAGAAGGAGGTGATAGAGGGGAGAGCATACTGGAGGAAGGGGTAATCAGAATGTATGCCACCTTGGCGTGGAGGGAGGGGACAGATGGAGAGAAAAGATATTGTCATGAGATCTGTAACGTAACATGTAACACAATATATCTGTGCCTGCTCAGTTGGTGAGGTTCAATCTGTCCCAACTCCCCTAAAAATAAAATTGAATGTAGTGGTAGACTCTTACTCTTACTGGACAGTGACTTGGGTGTCTCCCTCTGAGGCACTCCTAACATAGCCAATAAGGGATTTGGGGACCTGGGAGGAGATATACCTTGGGTCAGGGGGAGGGAATTTTCCCAGGGGCTGCTGTTGAAGGTCCATCAGTCAGGATATAAGTACACTATGTGCCCTTCCCTGGAACAGAAATAGGGAGACAAGGAGGTTGGGAACTGGCATAGGTGGGCAGGAGCAGAGTTGGAGACTGTTGGTTGAAAGGTAGGTGTGGTTGTGTTGAAGACAATGCCCACAGTTATTGGGAGGAGGGTGGGATTTCCCTCTCCCTTCCCATCCTCCATTTGGCTCATTCCATAGCCTTTGGGGTCATGTTATAGGCCTCCAGTATTTTAAGCCCCCCACTTTGCAGACCACTTCAAATTACTGATCCAAGTCCCCATGGGATAATTGGGAATATGTCTCTTTTTTTTCCTTTGCTTCAAATTTCTCTTGTGATCCCCTGAAGCTCAGCCATAGAGAGGGGATCTTGGTGGGCATACTTTTCAGCACATTCCTAAACAATTCTTTCCTTAACATTCCCCCCAAGAGATTCCAGCATCTGCCTGAAGGCTCCCAAAGAAGAGGAAACCCACTCTCTTCTCTAGCAGCTTATTCCATATTCAGGGAATTCTCATCATTAGGAATTTTCCTTGGAGGGGGCGGAGCCAAGATGGCAGCATAGCAGCAGCAACATATCGCAGCTCTCACATAGCCACCCCAAAATACCCATAAAATAGGACTCTAAACCAATCCTAGAACTCCAAAACACACACAAAGATACTTCCCACTAAAGTCAGCTCAGCTATGAGGAACCATATCAGCACTGGGAATCGAGGCCAGCCTGGCCTGAAGCCGCGGCTGTGCCCCGGGGGGCGGCTGGACGGGAGGAGCGGAGGAGCCTCTCTGGTGAGCGGATTAGCAGCAGCTGAGAGTAGCTTTCAGAATTAGCTAAGTGGGAATTGTAAAAGGGGGAGAAAAGCAGTCTGGCCAAAAGGCCTCCAGAGCAGAAAAGTGAAAGGCAGAGGTTTTGCACCCACCTCTGTGTTGTAGCTTCCTGCCCACGGCCTGCAGACAGCAGGGGGACTAAGTGATTGTTCTGAGGCCAGT
>JAQQSV010005146.1:0-14628 GCA_028646515.1 Pseudochirops corinnae | reverse complement strand
CCTCCTAGCTGCCGTAGACTTCCGGCTGACTGGATAATGAAGACTCCAAGACCGAGGCCCAAGATGACGATCCGGATCCAGGCCACTCAACACAAGAGCACTGGTCTGAAAACAATCGCTCAGTCCCCCTGCTTTTTGTAGGCCGAGGGCGGGAAGCTACAACGCGGAGGCGGGTGCAAAACCTCATCCTTTCGCTTTTCCGCTCTGGAGACCTTTCCACCGGACGCTTATCTCCCCCTTTCACAATCTCCACTTGCAGCTGTTGCTAATCACGCTCACCTCAGAGGCTTTTCTGCACCTCCCGCCCAGCCGCCCCCAGGGCACAGCCGGGGCTTCAGGCCAGGCTGGTTTTCGGTTCACAGTGCTGATATGGTTCCTCGTAGCCGAGCTGACTTTAGTGGGAAGTATCTTTGTGTGCGTTTTGACGTTCTAGGATTGGTCCAGAGTCCTATTCCATGGGTATTTTGGGATAGCTATGTGAGAACTGCGATGTGTTGCTGCTGCTACGCCGCCATCTTGGCTCCGCCCCCCGAAATTGGTACATTCTAAGCACTTAATAAAGACTTGTTCATTAATTGAACTGCTCTCTCACCACCATCCCCACCCCTAAGGCCTTCGTTCTTAAAAGCCCAGAGAAGCCTCTATCCTTGTTGCCACTTGGTCCCCACAACACTCTTTCACAATGAAATCGAGTACTGCCTAAGAACAAGAATATATCACACATAGAGGCCCTTCAGTGACTTACCATTTTCCTGACTCAAGAGAGAAGTCACATGAGAAGGTAATTTCCAGAAACTGACAAATTTTTAAATATTTCCCAAATCTGAACTGTAATTAATTTGCCAACATCAGTCACAAAAATATTTATAACTATTATTCCAAAGTTTACCGCAGTACTAAAATTGTTTTTATAAATACCAATTAAATGCACCAGTTAATTATAATAATTTGCATTAATAAAGGGAGTGATTTTACATTTATGAGCAACAGAAGTTATTCCTCGCTGCTCTAGAGACCTATAAAGTCTTTTCACACTCCAAATGTCAGATGACTGGCTGAAATGACATCTAGGGTATGATATCTAGACATTTTCCAACCCAGAGTGCCATTGGTTAACTCAGCCTATTAGTACAAGGTGCTAATGAGGCCAAGGTTATAGTCCTGATCATTCTTGTTGCCAATACATCTTCCTCTGTCTGTACTTTGAGGTAGGAAGCCTACCATCTAATTACCCATAAGTCTACAAGTTTAAAGCTGGAAGAGACCTGAGAGATCATCTAATATTCAACAACTTAATTTTATCTTTGGGTAAACTCAGAACTAGAACAATTAAGAGACATTCTCTAAGAATACTGTCCATTCAGTTTGAAATGGAGACAGACTTACAAGTTGTATAAATTTAGGTAGGTCGTTTGACTTTTCTCTCAGCCTTGGATATCTTATCTCTTCATTTAAAAAAATTAATTTCAACATAATCTTTTGGGCTTTTTTATATCACCGAAATTTCTTCCAGTATCTTTGCCCTTTTTAAAGAGTTATCCTATATAACAAAATAATATTTTAATGAAAAGAAGAAAGAAAAATTAGCAAAATTGATCAATACATTTAAAAAATCTCAAAATATGTGTGATGTGCCACACCTGTGGACCTTCCATCTCTTCAAAGTCATGGAGTGGACAAATCTCTTATCTCTTCTTTGAAGCCATACTGGCTCTCCATAATTCTGCAAAATTTAATTTTGATTATTTTGCAATAGGTTGTTCCATTTAGCTTGTTGTAGGTGTTTAAAGAAATATGTTTTCCCTCTTGTTTCTGATTACTTCATTCTAGAGCATATCATTGGAATCTTACTATACTTCTCTATATTCATCACATTCATCATTGCTTACAAGACAGTAATATTCCGGGACACTGATATGTCATAATTGTTTAGCTATTCCCCAATCAATGAACAACTACTTTGTTTCTAATTCTTTGCTATCACAACAGTGTTGCTATAAATATTTTGGTGTACAAAGAAATTTTCTTTTAATCAATGACTTCCTTGGAATATAAACCTAGAAGTGGAATCTCTGGGTCAAAAGGTAGGAACATTTTGGTCACCTTATTTGCATAATTCTCAATTGTTCTCCAAGTCATTTCTATTTTAATAGGTACTATACTTCCTAACCTGTCTAAAGGATTCCTTGAGGATCTTCCCCAAGAAGTGTGGTTTCATATTCTACTTTCAAATGGTCACTGGGGGAATTGGGCAAGAGAGTACAATTGGATTACTTCAAATTTTCCCTCAGATTGGAAACATATCTTAAAGCAAACAGTCTGCTTTTGAGGGGTCATAACATCATCTTTATACACAAATGACAGTGTTACTTATTACTACACTGAATCTTAAAAGCACCAGGTGAGAAAGAATAATTCTTAACTAAAACAATGAAGTTAATTAGTGGGCAAATAATGGTTTCCCTGAAGTGAATTCTGGCAGTTGATGTAGAATTGTCATGCATCCTTAATTGTCACAAAAAGGAAAGTTCTATTTTAGCAAAACATAATATACTTTTTCTAAAGTTCCGCAGGAAAAATAATAATAGAGGTACAATGTGTTTATAGTGATAAATCCACTGGACATCTTACAAATTCAGATTATGAATTTTTAAAAAAATATAACATTTTCCAATATTGTTGCATCTATACTTCAGTTTCCACCATAGAAACAGATTGTGCAAAAACTAAAGCTGCTTTTCACACTGAAGATAAGTCTTTTCCTTGTACTAGGTCGCTGGTTTACTCACTAACATCTATTCTCATAGTAACAGGATGTTGGTAGCATCTTGCACCATGCCTTATACATAGTAGGTGATTTATGTATTTGTTAAATCAGATTATTAGAATCACCAGTCAGGCTTGGCCATACTCACTGCATGCCTCATTTCCCACCAGCTGCACTGCTTTTAGTCTTTGTTGGACTTCTCCATCACACCATTATAACCCAGGAATCTCATCACTGGGAAATTTCATCACCCTGCAACATCTTATCAGCTTTGGTACTCACATCTCAGTAGTACCCTTTGCCCCTCTGGTTGGAAGGTGGAACCACGAGTACCAAAACCTCATCTCCTCATTTCTCACCAGCTGTACTTAGGGACTTCTACCTGTTCATGCCCTACACCAGGAAATTTCTCCCTCCCTTCCCTATGAGTCAGTTTCTTTTTATGTGTCGCCTTCCTCCATTATACTGTGAGCTCCATGAGAACATCTTTCTATATATTTATATTTTCATCACTTTGAATAAATGAGGGGTAGCCAAACTATGGAAGGCCTTGAATGTCAGGTACATGAATGAGTCAGTAAGCAATCTTTGTAAATTTTGAGCAAGAGTGGCCTCTTAAAATGGATATTTTACCCCTCTTTGTTCTTAGGATATGTCAGATGTCAAAAAGAAAAGGGAAATATGGATTTGATTTGATTTTTTCCTTGATGAAGGCAAAGATAAGAGTAAGTGAGGGACGCAGGAGACCTCAGAAGGAGGTCAAAGGATATAAACTTGATCACTTAACATGAGCAGTAATTCATTGCCCTCCAAACAGCTAATACCCTGGAATTTGAGATGTCTGCTAACCCAGGATACTGAAACACAGGAACTGAAGAAGCAGGAAAACAGGCCAGTAAATACAAGTAGATCAGAGCAAGAAGCAGCCGAAGTGCTTTGGGACTAGAAGCTTCACACTTCTCTGGCAAATCACCAGACAGCCAGTGTGACGGCTTCTCTACCTCAGTGGTAATTGGACATGCAACCAGCCAAGACCATTTGAACAAACCTTAGTTTCCCAAGTGGAGAAAGAAATAGAGAAAAATATTTCCCAATTGTTGTAGAACAGTAGAAACATATATGGAAGTTCTACCCCCAGCCATTAACTTGTTAGGTGGTCTTGACTAATTCGTGGCAGAGTAGAAAGAATTCTGGATTTGGAGTTGAAGACCTAGGTTCAAACTCCACCTCTTCCATTTAATGCCTGTATATTCTGGGCAAGGGGGCAGCTAGGTGGCATAGTGGATACTCTTCCTAATTTCAAATCTGGACTCTGACACTTGCTGGCTGTGTGACCCTGAGCAAGTCACTTAACTCAGTCTCCTCATCTCTAAAATAAGCTGGAGAAGGAAATGGCAAATCACTCCAATGTCTTTGCCAAGAAAACTCCAAACGGAGTCATGAAGAGGCAGGCATGACAGAAACAACCCAACAACAACAAAATCAACAACAAATTAGGGAAATCACTTAGCCATTCTGGATTCAAATACCTCATTGGGAAAATGTGGTGGTTTTACTAGGTAATCTCTGATGTCCTTTTCAACTCCGATTCTCTGAGTCTCAGTTTCCTCATTGGGAAGATGAGACGAGACTAGATGAGCTATATTGAAAGCCCTTGGCAGATCCAATATTCTATGATAGTGTCAAGTGTATCCAAAAACACTTTGAATATGGGAAAGGCCATAAAAAAAGCTTGAAGCTGTGAGGTTGAGTCTGAATCCTCAGTCTTAATTATTACACATTCCAGTCCCCACCTTTCAAATTTTCAGGGTGTTCTTTAAATTGGCCAATCCCTCCCCCACCAAACTGGACTTACCTGGAATGAAACTGCCAAGCAACCTGCCGGGGTCTGCCTTTTCCAAACCGTAATCTCAGATTGCTTTCATGTATCACATTAGGACATTAAAGCCCGTTCAAATCAGGTTAGACTTTTGCTGAATGGTCACTGCCATCCAAAGGCCTTATGCAATCTTAATTATTAACAGATCTGTTTGATGCAACACAGTGAATTGCCTTTTGACCCATGGAGACAGCTATACCTTCAGAGATCTTTAGCAAATAAACTAAAGAGTCTGTTGAGTGGTTTTTCTTTCTGCCATAATTAGCAGCAGATGGGTGAGTAGTTTTCTATAGCCACCTGTCAGCCAAAGGGCTTTCTCCTTAGTTTCTAGTTTCTAGAAGGAGTGAAATGAAAATAAACTAAGGCCTTTTGCTTGGAATATACTTGAGGGTCCCAGATGTAACAGGATCTGCTAGGGGGCTGATAGGCTGCAAGATGTGGCCACTCAGCACCACTCACTCTTACCTCAGAGAAACATGGCAAGAATGAGGGGAAATCGTGATTTCCCAGCACATTGCACGTTCCTTGCACAGCGGTTACTTTCTGAAAACCTGTGCAATCAATCTGGAGCCAGTATTTGCTGAAATGTCCCATTTGCTGACCTCTTTCAAGCCATTTGAAAACATAAACAGAGCTCTTGCAGGGTAATTAGCCACCATGCCTCTTAATACCTGCTTTCCAAATTTGACCATAATGGACATTCATTAAAATGGGATTTGACTTAATAGCAAAAGTTAGCAAGAAATGGAGGAGTCACTCTGTCACTGTCAGCTCTTATTATATGGGTCATTTTTCCTGGAGGAAATAGGGTCCATAACTGGATGGATGCTGGGGCTCCAGAGATAGCCCACAAGGAACAATATAGAGGATATTCTGGAATTGACACTATAATTTCCTTAACACACACACACACACACACACACACACACACATACACACGCCAGACTCCCTGAAAATATAGAGACAGTCACAGTATAACTAAAAAAGGCCTCACTTAGCACTCTTGGGTTTAAATCTGTCCCCTACAGTCCCTTAACCTCTTTCATAGTTTTCACAGAATTTAGAGCTGAAATGAACCTCTCATTTTATAAAAGCAGAAACCAGAGAAGTTAACTTTCTTGCCCAAGATCACAAACAGCAAGTTTCATAGATTTGGAGCTGGAAGTGATCTCAGAAGCCATCCAGTTAAAGCCTCTCATTCTATTTTTTTTTCCAACTCCTTCATTTTATAGATGATAAAACTAAGTCACAGAAAGGTGAAGTAACTTGTCAAAGGTCACATACAGATAGCGAATAGGATGTACTTGAATTCAAACCCAGATCCTACAGTTTCCAGTCTAATGCCCTTTTAATAGCATCATGCTTCCTCTTTCATCTGTCAAGGAGGGATAACAAGAGCTGCCATGCCTACCTGACAGATGAGAGACGCAAAAGCACTTTGAGAAAATATGAAGTCTTCTACCAATAATAGGTATTGTTATTAAATACATCTTCAGATCCCAACAAGCTCCCAGATGGCCTTTCACTGAACAAGTCTAGTTTCATTGTGATTGCCTTGTTCTAGATCCAAGGATACATGGCGGTTGTCTCTGTGGCAGGTTAAGGCTCAGAAAGTTATCTCTTGAGTGAACTCTCACCAGGCATACGATGAAAAAAGGCCTTTGAAAATGAGCTACAAGTGAAACCAGGCACCAGGAGATCAGAGAACTAGCAATGACATCAATTGACACTAACAGCAGTTGGCCAAGGGTGTTTCTGGTGTTCCCCTCTTTAAGCTACACCAGGGTTAGAGTTCAAGTCACAGTATAACCCAGTGCATCAGCCTAGGCATTCAAAAGTGGGATTGGTGATCATCATTTAACTGAAGAACTGAGGTCAGTGTCAGAGAAGCAAAAGAGGTCAAGGTCAATATCTGAGGTGATAACTAGGATACCTCCCAGAGGGCCATGTGTTGCCAAAAACACAACATTCAATTCAGCCTTTTGGCTGTAGCATCTCAGGGCTTCCTTGTCAGGCCCACACCTGAGCAACCTGATGGTCTTCAGTCTTACCCCTTCCATGAGCCCTCCATGCCTTTCTCTGATGAGATCAACCAGAGCAAGCAAGTTAGTTGATTCTTTTTTGCCTCTAGAATGTCAGTCATATGTTCTTTCCCCAGGGATGGAGACATGATTCTGATTTATATCTTGACACCATCTGCCCCTTCCACCAATCTTTTCTCATCTTCCATCACCCTCAAGTTGGTTAGTGACCTAAGTACTGGTGGTGAAATGTCCATACTAGATGAACTTCGTGGATATAAGCAACAGGTTCTCAAGGCAAATGCTTTAAACTATACCCCTTCTAATCAACTAAGTTTTAGAGCTATTTCTACAAGAATCTCAAGTCCAGGATGACCGTGGTGTCAAATTCCTCCATTTAATACATGGTGTTTAGTTCTTGCCTCCCATGTACTAGAAGTATCACCCTGGGTAAATTATATCTTCTCTGTGCCCTCACACAATGCATTAAGAATATAAGGCACAGAAAAGTTGCCAATATCCACTGATAGAGGTACTTTCTTCACCAGTAATTTCTCTTTCCCACCCCAACCAACTACCTATACACATACTGAAAAACTGTAGTAATAATTTGAACTTTTAAGGAATGGTAAGTATATACTAAGGATAAAGTATGAGATTATGGGAAGGTTGAAGAGACCAATCAAGTAGTCATGTTTAAAAGAATTAGATGAACTCTAATATTTCATCATGGGATGGAGATGATTCTGGGTTTTTTTAAGACTATGGCCACAGAGGAATACTTTTAGCATGTCCCATCAAACTGGAAAATCTTCAGGTATAAGACCTGTGATAAACTGTGTATCCATTGTATGGAGACCAGTCTGGCTAACCTCAAAGACGCATCACACCAGGTTCACTTCCAGGTGACACATTTTTCAACCAAAGTGGTTGTGATCCATATTGCTGAAAAAAGTGGCCACGCTGATGAAATTACAGATTCCTAGAGTATTAAAATATTGAAGTCTTGAGTAGATTATAAATATTACATAAACCCAGGTTCATTCCGCCATTCTGCACAGATTCTCTTAAGGACCTATTTTTCGTTGATCCTTGGAGGACTCTGGTTTATTAGTTAATTTGTAATTTGGCCCAGAAGAAACAGCATGGTACCATAGACAGAAAACCAGCCACAAAGGCAGGAAGACCTGGGCTCAGGTCCTGTTTCTGACACGCACTGGTTGGGTGACTCTGGGCAAATCATTTAATTTCTCAGTAGTCTATGTTACTGTCTAAAAAAGAGGGGGCTGACCTGCACTGGTAGATCTGGGGTTTCCTTAGCTGAGAAGACCCTATAAGAATGAAATCACATATGCAATTCCCATCCCTAATTTGGCCTAGATAATTTGGAGAACACTGGTAATGGGACCAGGAGGGTAATGGGAAGAAAAAGAGAATAAAGTATGGCAGGTGAAAGTCATAATCAGAGTGAAAGGAGATCCTTCTATAAAGGTTAATGGCTAACAATCTAAGGAACATACTGAGAGTGGGAAGTAAAGAGTCAAAGTATTCTGATGGTATATGGAATAACTGCAGACATATTTCTCTAGGATACAGTTGATTTTCTCTTCTTTGGACATATTAATTTCAAAATAAGTTAACTTCAAACAAGATAATAACTTTAGCTGTAAGTATAACATGAATTGAGGTCCATGCCCTATAATAACTTGGCGAGAGTTCTATAGTCATGAAAAACCATCCTAGATGGGATTCAGGTCACTTAGAATGAGAGAGGAAATGCACCATCTTCAAAATCAATGAAAGTCAATTTTTCAATGTCCATGAAGATGGTAGTCTATTGCTGAGAATTTGTGATTACATTAATCTTGAGGGAAGTCTGTTTTACTCTATTTATATGTACAAAAAAGCTTTGCTTTATCTGTATATACGAAGCCCCCCATAAAATATATATACCCTGAGGGCAAGGATTTTTTTTTTAAATTTTGTACTCATAGGGTCTAGTATAGTTCCTTGAAGGAAGGTACTTGATAAGTGTATGCTGCATTGAATTGAACTATGAAACAACCTTCAAAGGAATCAAGAAAGATCTAAGTAATTGAAGAGAGATTTACTCTTCACTTACTACACAAAACTATCATGAAGTGGTAGTACGTTTGTAATTAAACTGAATTATGAATGAGGAAACTGAGTCTTAGAGAAGTTAAGTTATATCTTCAGATTTTCTGACTGGGGTACTTTTCAATCCAAATAAAATAAATATCTATTCAATGCCTCCTATATACAAGTGACTATTCTAGATATCCAGAGATCCAAAAACAATCATTAAACAGTCCTTGCCTTCAGGAAGCTTAAATTATGCCCCGGAAATGCAAATGTGCCCAGATGAGGATGAGATAATTTGAAGAGGAAAAGAGCACTGACATCTTCAAGAATCAAGAAAGATTTTGAGTAGGAGGTAGTACATGAGCTGAGCCTTGAAGAAAGCCAAGGACTGTAGGAGATTAAGGTGAGAAGGGAAGAGAGACAGCCTGTGCCAAGGCACAAAAAGAAAAGGTGTCACACAGAGTTCAAGTAGGTGACTTTGGCTTTAATGTAGGGAGAGTGCCAGGGAGTAATATGAAATATGTCTGGAAAGGTAGCTTAGCATCGTATGGGAGAGACCTCTAAGTGCCAAGATGAGGAATTTTTATTTTGTAAGAGTGGCAAAATAGTCACCGAATGTTCTTGAGCTGGAAGAATGACATGTTCAGATCTGTGCTTAGAAAGCTTATTTGGCTAGCTTCCTTTTCGACTCAACTCTGTTGCCATATTCTAGGCAGAGCCTTTCTGAATTCTATTAAGTTATTAACAAAGTTCTCTCTTCCACAGCATGGGGGTTAGGGACAAGGCACCCCCATGGTCTAGAAAGCCTCATGTAAAACTTTTTGGCCCTCCCTTCACACCGGAGAAGGAGTCTGATTTTTTTTCTTTTTCTTTTATGGGGTGTTTATAGTACCTTATTGTAAAATTTGGGTTAAATATTTGGTCAAAGGCTAAATGTAGGTCAATGTTAAGTAAAAAACACTAAACATCTATTTTATGCAATTCTGAGTTTCTAAACTTTTCCTATGTTGTGTGCTGGCCTTTGCATGCCACCAGCAGCTTCTGCAAAACTCCCCCAAAATTCCCATTTAACTTTTTTTTTGCAACTTGCAGTATATCAAAATTGCAATGGAGAAAGTCATGATATGAAAAGGATTACTTTCATCCATCCTTGCTTTGACTATCTGTCTATCTGACTATCTATATCTATATATGTTTATACAAAGTGTACATGTGTGTGTACATATGCAAAGTTTTGCTCTATCTATATGTACAAAGTATATCCTGCCCCCAAAATATAAACACCTGTAGGGCAGGATTTTTTTTCTATTTTGTCTTTGTACCCATAGGACCTATCTTTGCAAGGAAGATACTTGATAAATACATGTTAAGAATCAAAAAAGATCTAAGTAACTGTAGAGAGATTTATACTGCATTTACTTCACAAAACTATTGTGAAATGGTAGTACATTTCTAATTAAGCTGTCTTATGAATGAGGAAACTGGGTTATAGAGAGGTTAAATTATGTCCTCAGGAATGTATGTTAGAAGACTCAAGGTCAGGATATGAACTCACTAGGTCTAAATGCTCTTTTCACCATACAGTAAGAAACAGTGTTATTGTAAAGTCATTGGTCTATCAGGATCTTGAAGGCCTTCTGAACATGAGAAGACCACTGGAAAACTGGAGTTATATCTCTTTTACCCCACAGAGCATATCTCCTAAGGAAAACTGAATGGTATAAATTGTCATAGCTACATAGCACTTCTAGGCTTTGTCTATACATAGTATCACCAAAATCAAAACTTAAAAAAGAAAGATAACTATAATATGACATGACTGTTTCTATTATGAAACACTGACCAAGCTAGTCAAATATTGGCGGTGATGGATAGCCATAGAATTAGATTATCATTTATCATTCACTAACTCTCCCAATGAAGGAAAAGGGAGGAACAGAATCTGTGTCTGAATTGTGGAACAAAAATAGCTGTAGACTCAAATACACCACCCAAGGGATACAGAGAAAGACAGATAATCAGCTATGTGAACACGAATGCAGAGAAACTGTGCAGGAGTACCAGACAGCTATGACTGTGACCCTCTTATTGTTTGAATTTTTCTGACAAAACTGCCTTCAAAAGTAGCATCTTACATTGAGATTTGGGAATACCAATTCTCACTTAAAAGCTTTACCAGAACCAACTTTGAAGAGAATAAACACATTGGGCCTCTATTTGAAAGACCCACCTAAGCTTATCCTGCTTCCATACCCCACTGGTTTATAAACTAAGAGTTGAGCCTTTTACAATTGTCAAGCAGTGGAGTTGGTTTCACAAAATCACCAAAATCCTGGAGTTGAGAGAAAATTCAGAGGTCAGCTAGTCCTACCCTCCTACAGGAAGTCCTTTACACCTCCCAACATGTGATCATCCAATCTGAACTAGAAGGAACCACACACACACACCCCGCCCCCAAAGAGGAGGAATTTACTAACTCCTGAGGCAGCCCATTCCACTTCTGGACAGCTCTCGTCATTAGGAAGTTTTCTTTACATCAAGTCTAAATATGTCTTTCTACAACTTCCATTCATTGTTCCTAATTTGGTCCTCTGGGACTAGGGAGAACACAGATACTTCATCATCAATAAGCATCACAAGATTGTGGTGGAAACTAATGCAGGCAGTTTTTAGTTTCTGTGACATCTTCTGTGCTGAAGTCGGTGATTGGGGTAAACACCTTACAATAACTCCTTGATCCCATCAAGCTCTCTCCTTATAAGGTGCCTTGAAGTCATTGCTCATTATACAATCATTTTGCTAAATCCAGGTTCATTTCTAAACCAATCAGTTTAAATATCCTCTAACACTGTTGGAACTCATATGTGAAACATTTTCCCTCATTCTTAATTATGTTTTTTCAATCAAGGCACCAGAACTGTGCCTCCAAGGTACTATGAATAATTGTGTGGAGATTGGATTCTTTTGCTTAACTCTTCTGTGG
The DNA here is from genome assembly GCA_028646515.1 of Pseudochirops corinnae. Lineage (NCBI taxonomy): Eukaryota > Metazoa > Chordata > Mammalia > Diprotodontia > Pseudocheiridae > Pseudochirops > Pseudochirops corinnae. The sequence goes on along the minus strand of JAQQSV010005146.1, from coordinate 2,875 downwards.
ATGCTCATCTGGCAATGGTTCACAGTTTTGTTTCAATTTTCATACAGAGATTATTTTTGTATATATTTGTTTGCATGTTCTCTCTCCCATTAGATTATAAGCTCCTTGAGGGCAGGAACTGTCTTTTGCCTCTTTTTGTATCCCCAGTACTTAGCACAGTGCCTGGCACATAGTAGGCACTTAATAAATGTTTATCCATTGAGTTCTGCAACCAGTGTTTATTTCCTCAATTATTCCAGCAATCAATAAATCAAGTAAACATTTAAGTGGTGATCCCTTGAGATTCAAAGACAAAAGCAAAAGAATCCCTGACCTCACGGGGTTACGTTATAAAGAGGAATATGCAGCTTTAGTAGCATGTACAGAAAAAGTGGTACAATGTATAGAATCTCAGGCCAGAAGTCAGGAACACTCATCTTCCCGAGTTCAAATTTGGCCTCAGCCACTTACAAGTCATGTGATGCTGAGCAAGGCACTTAACCCTGTTTACCTTAGTCCCTCATCTGTAAAGTAAACTGGAGAAAAAATGGCAAGCCACTCTAGTATCTTTGCCAAGAAAACCCTAAATGGGGGAATGAAAACTTGGGCACTATTGAAACAACTCAACAGTCACAAACAGAAAATGCACCAAATAGATCCATGGCAACCTTGGGAGAGGCATGAGTAGCTGGTAGAAACAAGAAAGGCCTCTTGAAAAACCACTTGAGCCAAATCTTGAGGGAAATGAAAGACTATTCCAAGAAGCAATATTGGCTCTATGGCTCAATAAGGGAATAGATCCAGTAACCCTTCACCTTGCTAATCCTACCTCTATCTGTATCCATAAGGATGTGTGGGGGAGGGGAGGAGTTGGGGAGATGGAGCCAAAATGGTGGAGGAAAAGCAGGGACTTGCTTGAGCTCTTCCCCAAACCCCTCCAAATATCTGTGAAAAATGACTAAACAAATTCTAGAACTATAGAACCCACAAAATGACAGAGTGAAACAAATCCCCAGCCCTAAGACAGCCTGAAAGGTCTACAGAAAAAGTCTATCACACTGGGCTGGAAGCAGAGTACAGTCCAGCATGGGCCATGCTGGCACAGACATGGCTGGAGTAGGCCTCAGGGTACTGAATCACTGGTAGCTGTGGCAATTTCTAGACATCTCAACCTACAAACATCAAAGACAGCATAGAAGGTCAGTGGGGAAATTCTTTTGGACCAGGGTGAGAAAGGAGCGCTGTCTGGCCCCAGCCCTGGGGCAGCAGAGGTGGCCGGTAGCAGTGGTAGTAGCAGCAACAGTGTCAGCAGCTGCTGCTTCAGGAGCTAGGGGCTCACAGATGGTGAGGGATCAAAGCTGCTGATCAGAGGGCAAATTACAGGGATCTCTTTGTGGCCACTGAGGCAGGAGTCTCTTGCTTTGCCTTCCTTAGTTCTGGGTTTTAGTCCTGGGTAGTAGCTTTGGGATGAGGAGGAGAGCTGGAGTGGTGGTACTTGTGGCAGTGGCAGAGAGGAAATCCTCCTCACAGTTCCAAGGCAGAAAAGAAGAATAGATACCTCTCCTTTGAACATACTACCTTGGAAGAACTGAAATTTTACAGGTCCCTAGAAGTATTTCTGAAAACATCTGTAAAAAGAAATCCTGAAACTGGGTCAGTACACCCACACCCACACCCACACCCACTGGAAGTAGAGTCCTACCTTGACAAAGAGTTAAAAACTCAAGTATTTGGCTGGGAAAATGAGCAAACAGCATTAAAAAACCTCAGACTATAGAATCGCACTTTGGTGGCAAGGAAGATCAAAACATACAACCAGAAGACAACAAAGTCAAAGTTCCTACCTCAAAAGCCTCCAAGAAAAACATGAATTGGTCACAGGCTACAAAAGAGCTCAAAAAGGATTTTGAAAATCTAGAGAAGTAGAGGAAAATTTGGGAAGAGAAATGAGAGTGATGCAAGAAAATCATGAAAAACTAGTCAACGGCTTGCTAAAGGAGACCCAAAAAATTAATGAAGAATAAAAGATAGCACAGCAGATTTTGTCAAATATCTTGTTAAGCTATGTTATGTATGTAATATTCCCATGCCCTTACCAGTCTAATAACTGTGTCCAAATGGGAAGTGATGCTAGTCTGCTATGTGCTGTTCTTATTTAACCTATGCTAGTCTTAGAAAGTCATTTCTCTTTTCAAACCATCCCCTTATAAATATTTTTTTATATTTTTCTCCAGCAACTGAAGTCAAACTAATTTATCTATAGTTTGAAGAAGCCACTGTCCTCACTTTCAAACTTAGTACCCTGGAGGGAATCCTATATTTCCTTCCATGGAGGACAAGGAACCCTCCATAGAACCTTGTGAAGCATAGATCTGGCTTTCTCACTGCTGCTCAAAAAGTTTTAGTGGCTCCCTATTGCCTCTCTGACAAAATACAAATGCTATGTTTGGTTTTCAAACCCTCTCTCCAAGATTATTACACCATATTCCTTTTGATGCATTTTTTTGGTCCAATCAATTTGGTCTACTTATTATTTCTAGTATTCTACCTCTCCCACCTCTGTGCTTTTGCAGACTATTATTTCTCCCTCTCCCTCTTCACTTTCATCTCTTAAGAATTATCTAACTTCCTTAAAAGTACAATTTAAGTTCCACATTATACCTCAGGCCATTCTTGGACCCTTTATTTGCTAATGTCCTCCCACTGAAATGACTTTGTATTTACTTATATCTTTACATATGTTCTACATATGCATACATTGCAATTCCTTGAGAGCAGAGACTATTTAATTTTTTTTGTATTTTTAATACCAAGAACAATGCCTGAGACATACTCAGATGGATTTGTGATCTTGCTCATTCAGAAGTTCCCCCTAAGCTGAGAGACCACAAGCCAT
>JAQQSV010005145.1:0-14628 GCA_028646515.1 Pseudochirops corinnae | reverse complement strand
AAAAAAAAAAAAAGAAGAGGAATCAATTAGGACAGACATAAATTTGAATCCTGTCTCTGATGTTAGATGAAACGTGATCACCTCTTTGAATCTCCATTTCCTCATTTGTTAAAAAGGCTCATACTACTTGTCTTACCAAGTGTAGGAGGAGTGATCAAGAGAAATGGTTGCATTTGAACCTTTGTCAGAAAGAGGAACCTCTAATGGAGTTGAAGATAGTACTTGACCTCTTTTTGAGTGATGAGCATCAGTCCCTCACTAGAAGGATGCAGTGAACCCCTGACTGGTCCTCTGCAATTGGGGAACTGTGTTGAAGATGACTGCTGACTGAGTATCAAAGCGACACTCTCTAGTTGGAGGAACCTCCCTCTTGTAGACATTAAGAAGGAGGCCCTTCCCTTCGGAATCTAGTCTGTCATTTTGTCTCCCTTAGACTTCTGGGATGTGGGGCAGCTATTTCTCTCCATTCCCTCTAGTGGCAGCAATAGCTTATAGCAGACATACTTACTGTTGATTCTGAATAATTAATGTTTCCAGCTTTTTAGGTTACTTCATGGCTGGATTACCTCAGGTTCACCCTGAGTTTTAGGGCTCTTAAATTCCAGAATTAAGCAATAGATCCCCAGAGGAAGATTTTCTTCATAGCATTCTTATCAAAGAAATACTCAACACAAAGAGAATCTTGTACCTGAAGGACTAAAGAAAGCCGTGTGATGAGATGCCAGGAGTTCGGGAACCTATAAACTTTCTATGACACTTACCATGAGTTTCTTAGATAGTGAAGGTCCTAAGTCAAATGTTCCCAAGCTTTCTAAATTTGAAGTGACTTTAGTATTTCAGTAAGTTTTTTCAAGGCATCCCTAGGCCAAAAGAAATGCCAAACAGTTCCATTATTTAAATAATTAGGTCAAATAACTTACTAAGTATTTATACTCTAACAATTTAGTAGCTGTTTGAAGAATAATGCACTTAAATTGAAATAATGTTTTTATGCTTAAATAGTTGGACACTGCATAACTCCTCAAACTATGGAATCAAATTGGACACCACCACCCACATTTCCTGTTCCACAATTATTTTCACATGGTACTTCCTTTATATCACAACAATCACTGATAACACCAAAAACAAGAAAGTTCACAGCTGAAAGAATAAGTAAACAAAACCAAATCTCAACCATTCAAGAACATGGTCAAAAGAAATATATGGAGACCTTATGATGAAACTGTAACTATCAGTTTCTAACAGATGTTGAGTATTGCCATGTTTCATTCAAATTAAAAATATTCGTTGGACCTCCTGTGAGTTCACCACAGTGCAAGCTTTGGTAACCATGGTCACAGGTAAATATTAAATATCTGTTCAGTTGTCCACAGAAGGGTCTTTATCTTCTGGGGGGAATAAAAATTGTAATGGGTTGTATGAGATGCTTTGTTTCTTGTATTTATTCATGAGAGTTCTATGAATTCTATGCATTTTTCATGCAGTGAATTAGAATGTTCTAAGCTAGAAACTCATATTATATAGAGTACCTTTCTAGGAAGAGACCCTGTTTACTTGCTAAACTAGATATGAGCCGTGCATAAGGTTTATTTTAGTGCTTCTTCTTGAATTTCCTTGGGATTGGGGCAAAGCAAGAAAGAGCATTAACCACTGTGTGGGGTCAGGCTTCCAGGATTGAATCTAGGCCTGTGTGAGTCTGCAGTTCTTTGTTGTGAAGACCCTAGGCTGGGGAGAGGGGTATACTACCTAATAAATAAAATGATGTATTATATACAAATACAACTCTAAGGCCATAAAAAAGGCCTTATAAGTGGCAACTGTTGTTATTAATCCAGAGTATTACCAACAGATCCAAGCAGTGTTCATGGTCTAACCCATTGGCAGAAAGGAAATAAAACACTGAATGCTGAAAAAAGAAAAGAAGGAAAAGGAAAAAGCAAAAGAAAACGTGGGGGTAGAGGTATAAATGTCACACTTTGAAGACGGAAGGTGACCCAGAGGGCATCTGAGTATTACTGAGCTCTGTTCTAAAAAGTAGATGGATGAAGTTTCCTGGAAAAGGAAATTCGATGGTATTTTGAGGAAGACTGGTCGATGTCTTCTTCATTCTTATATTTACTTTTATTCTTAGAAAAAACAATGCTAAAAAACTCCAAGTCTTATATACATATGTTATTTTGACACTATGATGGAACTGACATCTCAGTGGTAAGCAGCATTGCAGCCCATTCACACTTTTTCATCCCATACAGCTCTTGTCCATTCCCTCTCATAAGTTCCCCAAGGGTGTCCTCCAAACACACCAGACATCTCTCTCTGGATACTCTGACACTGTGTCATTCAGCATTCAGGTCGTCTTTTATTCATGGATTTGCTGTCCGTGATGAGCCCACCATCTTTTCTCATCACACATCTCCAGTGATTTCCTTTACTCTACTTCCCTTACACAGAAATTCTTTCATAATTTTTTTTTTGTTAATCCTGTTCAGTAGTTTTAATTGTGTCTGACTCTTCTTGACTCCATTTGGGATTTTCTTGGCAAAGATACTGGAGTAGTTTGCTGTTTCCTTCTCCAGGTCATTTTACAGATGAAGAAACTGAGGCAAACAGAGTTAAGTGACTTGCCCAGGGTTACCCAACTAGTAAGTATCTGAGGTTGAATTTGAACTCGGGTCTTCCTGATTCTAGGTCTCCTATAGTGTTCTATCTACTGTGCCACTCAATCACTCTATTGGTAATATTATAACCTATCTAATCTAAACTATTTATCTCTCTACTGGCCCTTGGGCAACTTTCAACTTTAATTCTTCAAAGAGTATAATATTCTGTAACTCACAGTCATATAGCATTGCTGGAAATATTTTGGTGTTAAAAGCTATTTCTTTATCTCAAGGAAAAGGCTAGAATTTTTAAAATCATGCTGTAATTTCTCAAATGCTACTCAACCCATCCTCCTATTTGACATCAGGTCCAGGTTCATCATTGTGTCTATCTTAGAGATATCTTAGGGATATCAATGGAAGAGTTTCATGGTTATATATCCCCTTGCATTTCATAGTCTAGATAATAGATATTTCTCATGTGTAGTTTTTTTTTTTTGAGTTTTTAAGTTGGATTCTTTTGTGTAGATATGGATTTCATTTAGGAGCCTCTGTAGTTTTCTAGGTTTTGATGCAATTAGCCTAGTGTTTGTGTAAATGCATCAGGGGAAAGGAGTAGGAGGTGAGAAAATGTATGAAATGAGTCTAAACAGCTTCTTACTAGTAATTTATTGGTGAAATGAATAGATATAGAAGAATATCTTGAGGGGATGGTGTAATGGTAATGGAATTTAAAGATCCTCCTGTGATGAGGTACAGGCTCGGGGGGGAAACCCCCTTGAAGTCTGATTAAATCTTCCCACTTGATGAGGCATTTGCAGAGGCTATAAGTTTTTAGTTGTGGCTGGGCCGAATCTCTGTTACTAGCCTCGCCCTCCATTATCCATCTACTTCCCACCCTTGAGCCTATCAAAATATCAATCCACCCTTGCATTGACCTCATTAACTCCTCTTGAAGACCCTCCCCCAAACCTCTCCTCTAAACCACCCCTAGATTCCTCTGTACAGAAGATCCCATCTTCCCTCCATGTGGTGTGAGAGCACCATAGAATGGCTTAGCACAGACTTGCTCTGTGACAGACTTACTCTGTCCTGCTTGCCCAATGCAAGCATCACAGATACCTAGGCTCCTTAAGAGTCTACCCCATATGGTGAACTTTCAATAAACTTTACTTTTCTTTGGCTGAGAGAAGACTTGAATCTAATTCTTTCGGCAGAACCCAGCCTGTCGGTATTTTGGGGTCTCCAGAACAACCCTAACCTCTTTGCCTGTATTGGCTTGGTTTTCAGGTTTAGTGTTGAAACCCAGAGCTTGTGAATCTCACTTGTGGGATGGACTTGTTGACTTGAAGAGAGAGAGCAGAACTGGGAGGAGCTGGTGCCATGGATTTAGAGAGAGGCTCAAGCAGAGAGAAGGCCCAAGCAGAGGAGACCAGAAGAATTTTTGGGGAGCAGTATTGTGGAGGCAGAGAAAGAGAGAAAGGAAGATTGCCAGGAGCCAGAGTTGCTGAGAGACTGCTGAGGGCCAATTGGAGCTGCCCAGGACTTTTAAGAACTGCCACCTGGAGCTGCCATGAACTGAGGAGGCATGACTGTGGTGCCAGTATTTTGTCTGTCTGTTTTGATGTTGTTTTGCCAAATTAGTCTGCTGGTGAAGGACAGTGCTGTTGTTGCAGAGGTCCTGGAACTTTGATGTTGGTTCAGAAGCCCTGAAAAAGGATTTTCTTGTTGTATATTTACAGAAATCCTGGAAGAGGGTCTTGCTGATGTTTTCAGGGGTTCTGGGACTGTTTTTCAGGCAGAGATTGGATTGATGAGGACACTGGCAATATATCTTGTGGCTTTGTTAAGCTTTGTCTCCCCAGGAACAGAGATTGCTGAGAACTTGCCTCCTGTCAAGATGAAGGAAGGACCTCTCCTTGGGTATTCAATGCTGTGATGATATCTTAACTTTGTTGTAGCTTAAAGGTGGATGGCCTTTTGTGCTCTTCCTACCCCTTTTGAGAAAGTGCTTGATGTTAATGGATATTATTGTAATTCAGTTGTGATCCAGGGGTGGGAAACTTTTGACTTTTTTGTGCTCTTTGGCTAACCAAATGAATATACTTTGTTTATGATTAGAAACTAATTTCCATTTGAGAAGAGAGACTCTGGGTGACTGACTAAACAAATGTACCACCCAGGGGTGGGCTACTTGGATCTTGGTACTTTGAAATTGAATTGAGGACTTTACTAAATTATTGAGTTATGCTGTATTTTGATTTTTCTGTGAATGTTTTACCTTAATCTGTCACTGAATAAATGGATTTTGCTATGCTTGTAATCCAAACCTGGAAATTGCTTTTGCTTGGCATTACATATGGCAGGGTCAAGGGAAGACGCTTGTTTTTTGGTTTTTTTAAGAAAAAGGGAGATCTAGGAATGTCTATAGGCAATGTGAAAAGAGACTATAGGAAAAACTGAACATTATATCAAAAGAGAATGATTTAAAGGGCAGAATAAGAAAAGAGATGGAAGAGAGTAAAGTCAGTTGCACTGTTCGAGGTTGGGTTTGGCTGTGATGAAGAAAAGGAGCACCTCTTCCTCTGAGATTGGAGCAAAGGGTATAGATGGGGAATATGTTAAGGGAATATGAGGGTCAGAAGTGAGAAAAGGAGATCCTAATGGATGACCTCAGGGATTTTTGGTTTTGTTTTGTTTGGGTTAAGTATGAGTTAACATCCTTAATAATTGAGAAGTAGGGATGGGAGATATGTAAATGATTCTAGGACAATGGTTCTCAACCTGTGGATTATGTTCAATTTGTAACAATGAAAATACATCCGCTTATCAGATAGATTCATAACAGTAGCAAAATTACAGTTATGAAGTAGCAACAAAAATAATTTTATGGTTGGGGGTTACCACAACACGAGGAACTGTATTAAAGGGTTGTGGCATTAGGAAGGTTGAGGACCACTGCTCTAGGAGAAGTGTTATAGAAAATTATTTAGGGAGGGGCAAAAGGATTGCCATGTAGCTGGGAGGACCCAGTTAGATTAGCTAGCATAAATTTGTCTTAGATCCAATCAGCCTTGCTGTGTTACTTCCTTTGGCAATGTTCAGTGAACGGGATCAAAAAAGCTAGATCATATGGAAAATCTAGGGTTGAGATTTAGAAAAAGATGAAGAGTCAAGGAACTGACAGACAAAGGCCAGTGAAAAGATGAACTGCTTAATAATATTGTCAAGCTATAGACAACTACTTCATTTTGTGGTTAGACTGCAAATAATTAAGTGTAAATGACCACTGAGTCTCACTTTAGGAAACTATCTTCCTCATCCAGGACAGAAAGAAGTTTGAAAACAAATTGGTTTTGGAATTTAGATCTGTGTTATAAAACCCCCCATCCTCATGCACTATTACCTCCTCTGTATAAAAGTAATGAATGACTTACTTCCCATAATTTTGGTATAAATGATAGGACTGATTTCTTTATTAATTTCCAATTGGTTGATGTCCTTTGTTCTTGAAAAGGACTGAAATAACATCACTGTGTTAGAGTCAAGTTACACTGATCAAACCAGTATGCACTTGAAATGCTTTATCACAGATTGGGCACCAATAGTCCATGTGAACATTCAGGATGGATTCTCTAAATTTGCACATTTCCAATTAATAGCATATAAAAGACCAAAAATATCAAAAGGCAATCTATGGTAGTTTGGGGACAGAGCCAGTGGCATGTGTATCAATGAGGATGTACAGATAATATGTGTGGAGAAAATGTATTGCCAAGGCAACATTCACAGCACCAACAGGAACTATGAATATGCTGGCATAGTGCTCAATCATAAAATATAACAGACTCTCCATATAGGAGACAGAAGCAAAACATTTATTCAGACACCAGAAAACCAAATCCCAACACCAGAAAACCAAATCCATCATAGCAACAAAGAAGTTAATATGCCTTATCACTGCAGGAAGCAACATCTTCCCAAAGCCTTCCCCCTGCTCCAGCCTTCCCACAAATAAACACTCATAGGCCTGTGTCCTGACCTCCCTCTACTCTGGCTCTGACTCATTTCCTGCTCCACACATTCAGCAAACTCCTCCTACCACAGGCTCCATGTGATTACATTCGATCTACTAAGGGGCAGGGAAGATCTTCAAATTCCCATTACCATTATAGAGGGGAAAGATGACAGTAAAAGATCAGACTTGACCTTAAACTGTTTTCTTTTATCCTCTAGTGAAGCCTATCCAAGAGGAAAAGTTTTTTAGTCATCGGTGAGAAGTATGATTGAAAAAGCTGAAAAGAGTTCATTCACATCCATTGACTGAGAGAAAAGATACAGACAACATCATATCTATTTGCTAAAAAAAATAAAATATGGCTGATCATGTTAGTCCTGCTCATAAGGGAGAGGCTTGTTAATCACAGCATTTCCAACATATGAAGGATTAAGCAGCAGATAACTCTGAAGAGAGCACTTCATCTAAGGATTATAACTGAGGTATGGGAGAAGACCAAAAGAGTAAGTCAAATCAACAGCCAGAAAGAGCTTGAACCCTCTGAATGAGAGACTTACTTTCTAATTACAGCATCACTGGTGGATTTTGGACAACATAACAGGTAACTGAATATATCTGAAGACCAGCTAGAGCTGATCCACAATAACTCAGCAAGAAGCAATTGAGACTCAAGGCTTTGTGGGAAGCAGGACGAACAGAGAATGTTGTGATCATACCCACAGATGACAATGGCAGTTTTTACAGTTTTACAGTCATGAATTGCCCCTCCATGCATGCTCTCTGGTCTCAGGTGGTCCTTGAGGGTCTACAAAAGCCTTTCATGTAGATACTCTAATCACAAATATTCCTCATATTCAAATGCCTCACTTTTGATACCTATATAGGTATAATCTTCCCACCTGAGTGTTTATGTGTTGTTGAGAGTGTGAACTCAAGGTTCATGCTGGGGGTATTATGTCAATATCTTTATTACATTTCTCTTTTTTTTAAATGCCTTTGTTATGAACTGTGTATCTTCTGTCTGATTAGTAAGAGTAAATGCACTGGTCGAGGCTTGCCAGTTATGACTTGGAGGGCACTTTTACCCCCAAAGTACCAAAAATCTGAGGTTACAAACTGAGAAGCCAAAGTAATGGGGACCTGAGGGCCTATATTGATCTTACCAAATAAATTCAAGTCCAGTAATTTTTTTCCTACAAAGTCTGTTTCCAAAAGCATGCTTTCTCTTTGGAAGGGATTTGATAAACTAACTCAAATTAAAATGATAGTAATCGTTAATAGTTTACTGTATTACTCTTCCCAGATGTCTCTGTATTAAATCAGTTGATAATTTATTACAATCAATCGAAAGAATAAACTTCTACTGGTAGGATTTAATGTATCAGGGATGGGATGGGAGGTAGTTTTGAACAGGTGAGTCTTCCTGGCATCCTTCAAATTATAGCACATAAGAGATAATAATAGGGGCAGAGTCAAGGTGGTGGCATAGAAGCAGGAGAACTCTGGGAGCTCCCCCCATAACCACCTCAAATACCTATAAAATATGACTCTAAACAAATTTTAGAACTCTAGAACCCACAAAATGACAGAAAAACAAGGCTCCTGCTGAAGGCAGCCTGGCAGGCAGACAGGAAGGGTTCATTGCAGCGTGCTGGGAGCTGAAACCAGCCTGGTCTGAAACTGTGACTGTAGCCCCAGGGTGGCTAGGACAAGCTGGAGCTGGAGCTTTCAGGAGAATGGATTGCTGGCAGCTATGGCAGTTTCCAGAATTATCAACCCATAAGAAACTAGGACAAAGTGAAAGGTCAGTGGAAGTCAGCTAAATTTGGGGGAAAGGAATGGGTCCGGCCAACTGCCCCCAGGGCAAGAAGTGGTGCTTCAGAGCCATGTACTCCACGTGGCTGCTTCAGAGCTCCTGGCCTGCAGATTGCAGGGGAGCCAAGAGATCAAGAGTGCTCTTGCCTTAACCTGTGGATCAGGATCATGATTTTGAGTGGTGGTCCTGAGGTGCGTGACCAGTGAGCAAAAGCTGTGTGGGGGCTGCAGAGATGGCGGCCTCCTAATAGCTCTGGCAGCTGCAAAAACCCCAGTGATTTGGGTCAAAGCCCCCACCTCTGAAAGCAGAGTTCTACTGAGCCCAAAAGTCAAGTAATTGACTGGCAACATGAACAGGCAAAGGAAGAAAAGCAAGAACAGCAATCCAACTTTAGATTCCTTTTTCAGGGACAAAAAGGATCAAAGCATGGAACGGGAGGAAGACAACACAGTCAGAACTGCTGCACCAAAAGCTTCCAAGAAAAATGTAAACTGATTACAGGCCATAGAGGAGCTTAAGAAGGATTTTGAAAACCAAACAAAAGAAATGGAGGAAAAATTGGGAAGAGAAATGAGAATGATGCAAGAAAATCGTGAAGAGTGTCAACAACCTGGCTGAAAAAAGTAGCACCTTAAAAAATAGATTAACTCAAATGGCAAAAGAGGCTCAAAAAGCCATTGAGGAGAAGAATGCCTTAAAAAGTTGAATTTTCCAGATGGAAAAAGAATCTCGAAAGCTTGCTGAAGAGAATAATTCCTTCAGAGTTAGAGTGGAGCAAATGGAAGCAAATGACTTTATGAGAAATCAAGATACTATGAAACAAATCCAAACAAATGAAAAAAATAGAGGGCAATGTGAAATATCTCATTGAAAAAACCACTGACCTGGAAAACAGATCCATGGGAGACAATTTAAAAATTATTGGGCTACCTGAAAGCCATGATCAAAAAAAGAACCTAGAAATTATCCTTCAAGATAATGATAATAGCTCACATTTACATAGCACTTACCATGTGCCAGGTACAATGCTAAGTGCTTCACAATGATCTCATTTGATCCTCACAATAACCCTGAAATGTAGGTGCTATCATTATCCCCATTTTACAGATGACAAACTGAGACAAATAGAGGTTAAATAACACACCCAGGGTCACACAGCTAGTAAGCATTTAGGGTTGTATTTGAACTCAGGCCTTCTTGATTCCTTGGTCCTATGCTCTACCCACTAATGTGCCACCTGATGTAACATGAATGGCTACTCGCTTTGTGCCTTCAGGATTCTTGGTGTTAACTAAGTATAGTACAAGCAGGGGGAGGGTTTGGTCTCTATAGCCCTCTGATTTCCCTGTTCCTAGGTCAGATATTGTGTTGTTAGCATTGTTCCTCCATATCCCAACTCCTTGTTATTGTTTAGTCATTTCTCAGCTTGTATGACTTTTTGTGACCCCATTTGGGATTTTCTTGGCAAAAATCCTGGACTGGTTTTGCCATTTCCTTTTCCAGCTCATTTTACAGATGAGGAAACTAAAGCAAATAGGTCAGGGTAACACAGCTAGTAAGTGTTTGAGACCAGATTTAAACTCAGGTCTTCCTGACTCAAGGCCCAGCACTCTCTCCACTGTGCCACCTAGCTGCCCATGTCCCAGCATCCCAACACTATTCTCTCTGCTCCCTTATATCCCAGGAGAAGGAAAAAACTATCAAAACCAAAACAAACATTATGCCTAGAAAGTGGGACTTTCTCAGATTTCAGGATGGTCCACCCATGCTGCCTCCCCAGAGGCAGTATGATTTTTGTTAGTAAGCTGGTCTCTCCTTCAGTACCTTTCCTACTTCCACCTAAGGACAGAAGCATCGGCTACTTTCACTCAGACCTGGGGTAAAGAGAAAACTTCTTCCCTCCCCTCACCAGTATCTGATGAAGCAATTACCACATTTCACACACTAATTGGGTAGCAGGAAACACAGCACCTTACTGGCTTCACATCCACTTTTGCTATTCTCCTGCACACATACACACACAGCTTCCTCACTACAGTTCATTTAGAAATGGATGCATCGTCTACATCAGAGTGCCCTGGATGTGTCTCTAGCCACTTCTTATTTATCTGTAGTATTTTTTTATGCTGACTCCCTATTCTTCATCTATTGCCCCTTTACTTGTTGGAAGACGTCTGGGTCTCACCACTGTGTTCTCTGAATTCCCTCCAGAGTTCCCCTATTGGCTGCCTCCAGTTTGCTTCTGGGCAGGGTTTTGCTGTGCCTCTACCATAATACAATTACACCTGGAACAGCTCCAATCCTTCTCTGGCAATGTTTCACCAACCACCTCATGCTTTCCAAGCCACCACAATGAGCTTCCAAAAAAAAAATCCCCAGCCTCAATTTCTAAACACAAACACACACACAACTCACCACCCAACATTTGTTTTCAGCCACTCACCACTCAAAAGTACAGTCTCTAACTTGCTGCTGTGAGCTGGGAGGAACCACTCCAGCCATCAGACCCACAGTGACTGTTTCTTGTATTCCATCTTTGCTTTGTCCTTTACAGCATGTGAATTTCTATTTTATTTTGTTTTCCTTTCAGAATTTAGTGGGATCTTTAAAATTTTTATTGATATCTTTTGTTTTTATATCAGTTCCATTTCCAAATATAACCTCCCTTCTTCTCTACTCAGAGAGCCATCCCTTTAAGAGAAGCCCTTTAAGAAAAAGTTAAGAAAAGTTAAGAAAAAGAGAAGTTAAAGAAAAAAAAAACAATATATCAACTCAGTTTAACAGTATATGCAATATTCACACTCATACTCCCTGTGCCTCTGCGAAGGATGGAGGTGCATTTTCTCAGTTCTTCTTTGGGGCCCGTCCTGCTCATTATAACTATATGTTGTTCAGATTTATTTATCCCATTTATTGGAAAGAATACTGTTGTAATTGTGTGTATTGTTTTCTTAGTTCTCTTACTTCCCTTTGTAGCAATTCATGTCTTCTCATGCTTCTCTGTGTTGTTCATATTTACAGTTCTCACCATACAGTATACTACTCAGTAATATGTTTCATATAATACATACAGTATTACATATGTGAACCACAACTTATTTAGTTATTCCCTAATCAATGGACTTCTATTTTGTTTCTGGTTCTTTGCTACTATAAAAAGGAGTGCAATGGATATTTTGGTGCATAAAGGACCTCTCTTCCCCTCTCCCTTTTTTTCACCTCCTTAGGGTATAATGCCTCATCATACATAGGGTCAAAGGGTACAGAAAGTGGGGTTTCTTAACCAGAGGTCTATGAATTTTTTTAAAAATTTAATAACTGTTTCATTATAATCGATTTTCTTTGTAACTATGTATTTTGTTTTCCACATTTAAAAACATTATTCTGAAAATGCTTCCAAAAGCATCAACAGATTACCAAAGGGGCCCATTATACACACACACACACACACACACACACACACACACACACACACGGTTATAGAAACTTTGATCACTTACTTTGCATAATTCCAATTTATTTTCCAGAATGGCTAGAGCAAGCCATAGCTCCACTTCCAGTTGTCTTTCCACAAACCTTCCAGCATTAACTATTCCATTTCTGTTGTCTCTGCCAATTTGCTGAATGTGAAGTAAAACATCGAATAGTTTTGATGTGAATTGTTCTTATTAGTAATGATTTGAAGCAATCTTACATGTGGTCAGTAATGGTTTGTAACTGATGTGTTTGATCACTTACCCAGTGAGGAATGACCCTTGGTCTTATAAACTTCTGTGAATTGCCTGTACATCTTGGATAGTAGACCTTTACTTGATAGCTCTAATTCAGAGATTTTTTTTTCACCAGTTGGCCCTTTTACGTCTCATCTTAGTTAAGCTGATTTTATTGTTCAAAAGTTTTAATTTCATGTAACTAAAATTATCCAATTATCTTTTGTGCTTGACCCTCTGTACTAACTATAGCTGTGGAAGGTAACTGATGTGGTTTTCTTTTAATTTGTTTTTTTTTTTTATTTTGTTTTTAATGGTATGATCGTTTATATTCAGGTCATGTAACCATTGTGATTTCGTTATTGTGTATGGTGTAAGATATTTGTCTGAACCTAATTTCTGCCAAACTACTTTTTAGTTTTTCTAACAGTTCTTGTCATGTAGGGAGTTCTTTTGTCAAGTAATTTAAGTTCTCAAGTTTATCAAGCCCTGGGTCATTGAGTTCATTTAGTTCTGATTCTTTCTTATCTTGTCTTGCAGCTTGTGAATTTGTACTTCTTTCTGATCACTGTGAGACTACTTCCTCCCTTAATTAGAAATAGGCTGTCACCTAAACATTGGGCATTTGCATATAGACATTGAAGCCAGGGAGGTTTATTACTGGCTTAATTTTTGGATATTGTCTCCTGTGAACTTCTAAGTATGTCCACTGCTGTTTTTCTTCCTTCATCATGCTGCTATCTATGGTATCTAGCATGCATATACCTAGGCAGTCTTTCCTTCTCTCATTCTTTCTTAGATTAGACTTTTAATTAGACCTGCAAAGTGTCTGGCAAATAAATTTTGGATTAATTTAATAAATTTGAATCAATTTAGACAAGTCATCTAGATAACCCCAGTCATGCATATTTTCTTCACTTGAATTAACTCTTCCTTTTAGGACTTTGGGGGTATGTGTGTGTGTGTGTGTGTGTGTGTATGTGTGTGTGTGTGTGTGAGTGTGTGTGTGAGTGTGTGTGTGTGTGTGTGTGTGTGAGTGATAATGTTTCATTTACCTAGAAGTGATGTATCTGGCAATCTCAATTATCTACAATATTGAAAGGAAACTGCCCTAAGCAATGAAAAAAATGATACCACAAAGTTCATGCATTAAAGTTTACATACTTATTTCGTGGCAAAGTCCCCTAGGGCCTTCACAGTGAATTTATATATTCTTCCTTTCCATTTATTCTAACTGTCTTGGTTATCTGGTGTCCCAGGCCATAGCAGTTCAGAAGCAGCAAGTTAGAAAGGTTGTGGGGCAGAGATGAGGCAGAAAAAGGCACACTTACAGGCAGAAAGTGTCAGCTCATATCCTGACAGAGAAAGGCTACCATATATACCAGGCTGGCGTCAGTTAGTGTTGGCACAAGCAACCTCAATATACTTCAATGGTATTGGCTATTCATCCTGGTGATCATGAATCACCCAGAAGGGAAGAAAAGGAACAAATTTAATTTGATATGACGTATGGAGAGAGAGGAAAATGCAATGAGTCAGATCTATAATTTTCTGAATTGTTAGTAAATATAGTTCATAAATAAGCAAGTTCTCATAATCCTGAGGCATATATTTTTGTTAATGCTTAAATAGTAAACACGTACTTGATGTCCTAGTAAAACTGACTAATTTCTTCACCAAGTTTTGTGGGTAATTTTTCTGTAATATGTTAGGCTAATGAAAGAGATTAGTCTTTTAGGGGAGTGATTTGGTAGAGTGGGCGGATAAGGGAAGATAATTTGCTGTAAACATCATGTACCCTAGTTATAAAATTAGCTTAGATGGAAGTCAGTCTTCTTGTCTATTTTGAGATTTCAAGAGATAGAGACAAAGACCCACACTAGGGTATCTAATTATTATGGTTTATTGATACTATATAAACTGATTTGAGGGACAAAGGATACTGAAAATCTATATGCCTCTTCCCTCTCCCACTGCTTTGAATCCTAGAAGTTTGGTTCTGGTCTTGGAAAGAATGACAGCACATATTCAGTTCTGACCACAACTCCAGAGGCAGTTAGGGGTAGCTATATTTTATAATTAGAAGTAGAATGATATACTTCCAAGAGGAATTAATCTGAGATAGGATAATTCTAAGCTTACACAAACATAACAACTATATGTAAGTTGGAAGGACACATTTAGGTAGGTACGATATCCTGTATAAACAAGAATGGTAATGATGTGGCATCTCAGTGATTCTATCTATACCAATATTCAAGGGAGACAATGATTAAGTCTGGTCAGTCTTGGCCACTTTCCTATTACATGGAGGGGGAAGAAAGACATAGTTCTAGGCACTGGAGAAATGAAGACCAAAAGATGAAGAAATGCCCCTGACTTCAATAAATGGTTTTTCTTCTTATATTGTATTTGCATGTATTATATAAATAAATATACATACATATATGCCTCTCTCTCTCTCTCTCTCTCTCTCTCTCT
>JAQQSV010005144.1:0-14629 GCA_028646515.1 Pseudochirops corinnae | reverse complement strand
ATAAGTTCCTTATGATTTCTTTTCCATGTTTACCTTCTCATGCTTCTTATATTTGAGTGTCAAAGTTTCTTTTCAGTTCTGTTTTTTTCAGCAAGAATGTTTGAAAGTCCTCCACCTCACTGAATGACCATATTTTCCCCTGGAACATTGTACTCAATTTTGCTTGGTAGGTTATTCTTGGTTTTAATCCTAGCTCCCTTGATCTCCAGAATATCATATTCCAGGCCCCTTGATCCCTGAATATAGAAGCTGCTTGATCCTGGATTATCCTAATTATGTGTACACAGTATTCAAATTGTTTCTTCTTGGCAGCTTGTAATATTTAATATTTCCTCCTTGATCTGGTTACTCTGGAACCTGACTATCGCATTCCTAGGAGCTTTCTTTTGGGGATCAATTTCTTTCTTTCTTTTTTTTTTTTTTGCCTGTACACATACACTAGATTTGGTTCATCCCCATCCTGACTACTGCAGTATAGTTTTGGGGAAGGGAATCAAAGAAGAGAGAAAACTATACTGCAGTAGTCAGGATGGGGATGAACCAAATCTTGTTTTTCTAATTGTGAATGTATTGTTTTCCTTGGGAGGACAGTTCTGGAGTAGAGTTGTAGATTCTCATTTTAGTAAGAGCCTCCTGTCTGCTGCTGGAATACATCAATTGTACTTCATCCTCATTTCCAACTGTTCAGGTGTGTCTGTTTCAATGATTGGCTGCCCATCAAATCAGAATCTGATCGGCCTTATTGACAAACCCTGTTGTTCACAATAGGCTTTCATTAGTTTGCTAAGTGGTGTTTGCCTCATAATCTTAAATTGCACCATCGAACCATCTTGTCCTGCCACCTTCAAATTTAGGTGGTCATTGTTTTCAGTCTTGACTCCTTCCTATGGATTTTCTTTGGCCATGGTGAGTGCAGGGTTCTCCTCAGCCACCACTTCACAAAAGAGGCACCAGGATGGCCTGCTCCAAGGGAATGGAGGGAGAAGCAGCAGCAGCAGGAGCAGGAGCAGGAGGAGGAGGAGGAGGAAGATGATGGTGATGATGGTGAGGAAGAGGAGAAGAAGAAGGAGGAGGAGGTGGTGGATGAGGAGGAAGAAGAGGAGGAGGAGGAGACAGCAGTGGACGTACTTTGGGTATCATTTTCAAAGTGATCAGGGAATTCTTTCCTGTTCTGTTTTGCACTCTGGTTCTACAATATCAGGGCAATTTCCCTTGAGAATTTCTTGAAGGATGCTTTCTAAGTTCTTTTTTTGATCATTGCTTTTAGATAGCCAAATAATTTTTAAATTATCTCTCCTGCATCTATTCTCCAGGTGAATGGCTTTTTTAAGGAGTTATTTCACATTGCCTTCTATTTTTTCATTTGTTTTGATCTGTTTAATAATATCTTGATTTCTCATGATGTCATTTGCTTCCATTTGAAGGAATTACTTTCTTCAGAAAACTTTTGAGATTCTTTTTCCATCTGGCTATTTTGACTTTTTAAGGCATTCTTCTCCTCATTGCCTTATTGATCATCTTTTGCCGTTTAGTTAATCTATTAATTATGATGTTATTTTCTTCAGTCAGAGTATTGATCCTTTTTTTCATGATTTTCTTGCATCATTCTCATTTCTCTTCCAAATTTTTCCTCCATTTCTCTTATTTGGTTTTCAAAATCCTTCTTCAGTTCCTCTATGATTTGCAGCAGTCTACATGTTTCTTGGAAGCTTTTGGTGTGGGAATTCTGACTGTCTTGTCTTCCTCCCATTACATGCTTTGATCCTTTTTGTCCCCAAAAATGAAATCTGAAATTCTATTTCTATTCTTAGTTTGCTTCCTTTTCCTGCTAATGTTGCCAGTCAATTACTTCACTTTTTAGCTCTGTGGAACTCTGCTTCCAGAGGGTAAAGGTTTGTCCCAAATTACTGTGGTTTTGGAATCTGCTGGAGCTATTAGGAGACTGCTGCAGCCCCTACCAGCTTTTGCTCATTGAAAACGCACCCCAGGACCACCACTCAAGACCATGATCATGATCCAGGCCACTTACTGCAAGTGCATTTTGCCTCTGAATGATCATTTGGCCTCCCTGCAATCTGCAGGCTTGGAGATTCTGAAACAGCCATGTGGAAGCAGCTGCAAGGCCACCCCTTCTGCTGCTTCCTGGACCTGGAGGCAGTTTGGCCAGACTATTTTTGTCCCCCAAATTTAGCTGAGTTCCACTGACCTTTCACTTTGTCCTTGTTTCTTATGGGTTGATAGTTCTGGTAACTACCACAGCTGTAGCTAATCCACTCTCCTGAATGTTCCAGCTGTGCCTCATCCTTGCCACCTTGGGGCCAAGCCATGGTTTCTGGCTGGGCTGGCGTTGGCTCACAGTTTGCTGTGATAAGCCCTTTCTGATGAGCTGCGTGGAGTGGGAGATGTGTTTTTTTCTGTAATTTTGAGAGTTCTAGAGCACTAAAATTTGTTTAGATTCATATTTTTTAGATATTTTAGGTGGCTATGTGTGAGCTGTGGACTTTCCCTGCTTCTATGCCTGCCATCTTGGCTCTGCCACCCAGAATTTCTAATTTAGTATTTATTTGGGCATTTTAAATTTATTATTTTTCTAAATTTTAATTGTATTTCCAATTCATTCATTTCCTCTTTTTCTATTTTATTAATGTAAGCATTTAGAAATATAAAATTTTCTATAATAAGTACATTGACTATGTCTCATATTGATGAGGCAAGTGATTGTTTCAGTGTTTTCTTGTTTGACCGACTCATTCTTTAGGATTAGGTTATTTCGTTCCCATTTAATTTTAATCAATCTTTTCACAGTCTTTTATTTCATATAATTTTTATTGCCTCTTAACATGAAAATAATGCATTTAATGTTTCTGTCTCTCTGCATTAGATTGTGAGGTTTTATACCCTGAAACATGGTCAATTTTTGTGTAGGCTTATGAGCCATTGAGAAAAAAAAAAAAAGTACATTTCCTTCTATCCTTATTAAGTTTTCTCCAGACTATACCATAACCAACTTTTCAAAAATTTAATTTATTTCCTTAATTTTTTCATGTTCATTTTTGGTTAGATTTATCTAGTTCTGAGAGGGGGAGGTGGGGCTCCTTCCTTCCCCCCATTAAAATTATGAGATCTATTTCTTTGTGTATCTTACTTAACTTCTCTTCCAAGAACTTTGATGTTTCACAACTTGGTGCATATATAGTTAGTATGGATATTATATCATTGTCTATGTTGCCATTTAGCAAGATGTGGTTTCCTCATTTATGTCTTTAATTGGATCTATTTTTGCTTTTGCTTTGTCTGAGATTAGGATTGCTCCCTCACTTCTTTTTTTAACTTTAGCTGAGGCACAATATATTCTACTGAAGCCTTTTACCTTGACTCTCTGTTTTTCCAATGTTTCAGATGTGTTTCTTGTAAACATCATGTTGTAGAATTATGGCTTTAAATCCATTCTGCTATCCACCTGCATTTTATGGGAGAGTTTATCCCATTCACATTCACAGTAATAATGGGTTTTGGTGTCTTTCTCTCTATCCTATGACCTCCCCTGTTTATATTTTTATTTCTCCCTTCTCCCTTCCCCTCCTTTAGAGATTTCATTTTGACCACTGCCTCCCTAAATATTCCTTCCATATCAGCCCCTCCTCCTTTTCCAACCCTTTGGTTTAAGGAGGGAATAATATACTTTATTATGCACAAAAATTAAACATACCTTACAAGCA
The DNA here is from genome assembly GCA_028646515.1 of Pseudochirops corinnae. Taxonomy (NCBI): domain Eukaryota; kingdom Metazoa; phylum Chordata; class Mammalia; order Diprotodontia; family Pseudocheiridae; genus Pseudochirops; species Pseudochirops corinnae. Next base: position 10,910 of record JAQQSV010005144.1, on the reverse strand, counting down.
GTAGGAGGGGAAAAGGGAAAGAAAAGGGAGATGTGGTTAGAAGAGAGGGAAGTAGTAAGTGGGAAGGGTGAAAGCCTGAAGTACAACATATTATGCTTCAGTTAAGTAAAAAAAAAAAATGGGGGTAGCAATCCTAATCTCAGACACAGAAAAAGCAAATTTTGATCTAATTAAAAGAAGTAAGCAAGGAAACTATATCTTGCTAAAAGGCACCACTGACAATTATGTAATACCCTTACTAAACATATATATGCACTAAGTGACATAGCATCCAAATTCTTAAAGAAGTTAAGGGACTTAAAGAGGAAGAAATAGATAACAGAACTATGTGAATGGGGGACCTTAACCTCCTCTCTTAACTTGATAACTCTAACCTTAAAATGAAAAAGACAGAAATTAAGGAGATGAATAGAATTTTAAAGAAAGTAGATATGATAGACCTCTGGAGAAAATTGAATAGGGACAGAAAGGAATACCCCTCCTTCTCAGTATTACATAACATATACACAAAAATTGTCCATGTACTAGGGCATAAAAACCTCACTATCCAATGCAAAATGGCAGAAATATTAAATATCAAAGGCATCTTTTCAGATTATGATGCAATAAAAATTATATTTCATAAAGGGCCATTGAAGGATAGACTAAAAACTAATTGCTAACTAAGTAATCTAATTGTAAGGAATGAGTGGGTCAAATAACAAATCAAAGAAACAATCAGTAACTGCATTCAAGAGAATGACAATAAGGAGACAACATACCAAAACTTAAGGGATGCGGTGAAAGTGGTTCTTAGGGAAGTTTTATATCTCTGAATGCTTACATGAATAAAATAGAGAAAAAAGGACATTAATGAATTCAGCATGCAAATAAAAAAGCTAGAAAAAGAATAAATTGAAAATCCCAAGTTAAATTTTAAAGTATAAACACTGAAAACAAAAGGAAAGATTTAAAAAACACAAAAATATAAGTTGCCCAAATTAGCTAAAGAGGAATTAAAATATCTAAATAATCCCATTTCAGAAATTGAAATTGAACAAGTCTTTGACGAATTTCCTAGGAAAATATCTCCAGAGTTATATAGATTTACAAATTAATTTAACAATCTATTTAAGAAACAATTAATTCTAATACCTTATAAAATTTTTGGAAAAATCAGTGAAGAAAGAACTCTACCAGATTCTTTTTCTGACACAAATATGGTGCTGATACTTAAATTGAGAAGATTTAAAACAGAGAAGGAAAATTATTAACCAATTTCCTTCATGAACATAGATGTAAAAATTTTAAATAAAATATTATTTTAAAAGATAACAGCAACTTATCATGATAACAATACACTTTGATCAGGTAGGGTTTATTCCAAAAATGCAAGACTGGTTCAACATGCACTGGCAGATGTCTTGGTTCTCTGAACTAGAGTCTGCTGGTTTCCTGATTATGGTGAGGCTTATGGAGGGTCCTGGTATCGGCATTTGCATTTTCCAAAAATCTAGGACTCAGGATCTCCTGATGGTTTGCTGAGGTGGAGTCTCCTGCTATCTTGTTATGATGCCTCCCATACTGGACTGTTCTCCCTAGTGATATGAGCTTTTTATGGTTTTGTTTTTTTTTTTTGCTGATCTTAAAAGTCTTGTTGATTGACCAACTTCTTCCACCCTGTCTTTCCATTGACTGCACTATTCAAGCATCTATTTGTAATTTCATGCATCAGCAGATTCCCAAAAGAATGCTACTGTGAACAGCTTTTAAGGTTTGGATTACACAGTATAGTGCACACTCCATTTATTACATTTCAAATCAAGACAAACATTCACAATATATCGCAATATAATATTCACAACAAATCAAGGTTCAGTACAATATTCACAACAGCTTAATATAAAATGGCCACACAGTTTTCACTACAGTGGCCACAAAATTTAGAACAAAGCATTCAATCAATGCATAATACAGTAATCAATACTCAATCATGCAATCAATTCATAATAAAACAATCAATCTTCCACTCATGGGGCAAATAAACTGAATCAGTCATTAAATACAATCATTAGAAAACCACACAAATCCTCCATCCCTTGGTGTCCAGCAAACCTCAATTTCATCCAAGGGGAGGCCTTTTCTTCATTTTGACTTAGGATGATCTCTCTGATTCCCTGGATCCCCTTCCATTGACCCAGTTCCCTCCTGAATGCACCAAACAGTCACCTGGATTCAGAAGCAGACAGTTCCCAGGTCCTCGTGCAGTCTTCAGGGCAGTACCTGGCACTCACTGAAGTTCACAATGTTCAGCACATCTCAAATTCTTCACCATTTCTCTTGCCTGGAATTCAAGGATCAGCCAGGCCACGAACAAATAAAGTCTTATCCCAGTCATGTTTCTTCAGTCCTCCAGCAGTTCAGTTGGCCCTAGGACCCAGAAGGAATATGGGGCTTTCAGGAGGCCTTACAGGAAAGCCTTCTCAAACTCATAGGAGGCCTTCCAGGGAAGCCCTCTCAGCCTTGTAGGTGGTCTTCACCAAATTCTGGTCTCAGGAAAACTCCATCTCAGTTCTCACTCAGCTTCCAGATTCTGGGAGAGAAACTCTCTCTACCTCTCTCAGTCTCTACGATTCTTCCTTCACCAGGAGCAACATTCCAATTCTGTCTCTGTCTCTGCAATTCTTGCTTATATATACACATTGGCCTCCTGTCTCAGCCAGTCCTCTTCTTCCATTTCAACAGGAGAGTTCACTCCCTCTCAACAGTGGCACAGAGTTGACACCTTCCATACTTAGCCCCAGGTCACTAAGTGCTAAGTATCTGATAAACTGTTTACTGTTACACCGTTTTTGGATGCTATATTATGGGTGTTAAGGGATGAGAATTGTAGGACAGATATCTACTGCTTACTCTACCACATTGGCTCCCAGAAGGTCCCAAAAATATATTTCAGTATCCCTCACATCTATTGTTTTCTTTCAATTTATAAAGACTGAGACAATATTGTGTCTATATTTTCTTCCCACTTCAATGTCCTACAAGAGTGTTGGAGAGGTGCAACTACTATCATAATATGATCCAAAAATATCAATATATAATAAAACACAGAAAATTTTAATATATGTTTTCCCAAGATATTTACCAAAGGAATATCTCATGGCATGCCCTATACAGAATCTAAACAGAAAAGTTTCCCAATAAATAATGAGGTATTTATACCCACCTATATGTGCATGCCTTTATCTGATTAAGGTAAGTCTTAGAATATTGGAGTATCTCCTCAATGAATTCTTGAAGCACTCAAAATAAAAAAGTGCTAGTAATACACCCTTATGTGTAGTGTGTGTGTGTGTGTGTGTGTGTGTGTGTTATAATGGAAACTTTAACAAAAACAAAATCAAAACAGTTGTTTAGAGAGTTCTGATTGCCCAAATTATGATTCTTAGTTACAGGTCAGTCCATGACTTAGTCCTTCAGGATGCATTGTGAATAGTCACAAAATCGACTGCTAATTCTGTAAGTTCTTAATTTAAAATGAACAAAGTTAAAAGAAAAAAAGAATCACATTTGATGGAAGTAGAAGAGAAACAATTCTCCAAAATTAGACCTGATCTAAAGAACAGATTAGCTTATATACAACTTGCTAGAACTACATGTTGCCTTCCTAAAAAGAAACAGATTCTCATACACACACACACACACAAACACACACACACACACACACTATTCTTCCAGTGACATTCTGTGACTACCTTTCATGAAATGTCATAATCTCTGATGAATAAACATTATACATAACCACTCCCTTAAAAATAAAATAGAGAAATGTTATGATTTTGTACTGGCTTCAAAATTTTATCAAAGATCATTTCTGAGAATAAAGACATACAATAATATCACCAAGAAAATTTATGTAAGCCAAAGATATATCAGAGGAATGTGTGGCCCTTTACCCAAAGGGAGCTCTCTTGCATATTGGGTCATTCATACATGAAAGATTGTTGCAAGTCCATGAAAAAGAATGTCATGGGATATAAAAATCATGAATGAATTGTTCTTAACAATGCTGAGAATACTGATATCATGAGACTGTGGATGCATTGAAGTATTATAATTTCTGTGCCCTGCATTTTATAATAGACATTAATAATCTGGGATGTAAGCAGATAAGGACAGCCAAGAAGATAAGATAAATAGGGAACCTGTCACATGAGAATCAGATGAAGAAAATAAGCACATTTTCTTTGGAGAAGACAAGCTTAAGGTCACTATGATAGCTGTCTTCAGATACTCAAATTATTATTTTGTGGCAGTGGGATTAAATATGTCCCACCTGGTCCCAGAGAGCATAAATAAAGGCAACAATGGAAACTGAAAAGAAAGAAATTCAGCTTTGTGATAAAGGGAGAAGGGGAAATACATCCCTATATTTAGAACTACTCTCAAGAGAAATCACTTGCTTTAAATGGGAATTAGATCTCTATAACATAAGTCCGAACATAGTTTAGATAAACGCTTTTTGGGAAAATAGAGAAAGGGTTTCTTTTCAAGTGTATGTTAGACTCTTTGGTCCTCAAAGTCCCTTAGATATATAATTTTCATTAATTCTTTGGAACAGTAACAATTTCAAGCAAGTAAGGCAGAAAAAAAAGTGGAATAAAAAAATCTCATAGTTGGAAGGGACCTCAGTAGCCATGTAGACCAAAGTATACCTTACAGCAATAGAATAATGTATTAAATGATTTCCTTATGCCATATGAAATGTCTTTAGATCATTGGGAAACACTAGTGGTGGATGAGACTGAAATTCAGGTGAATAGAAGGCAGTTGCTCTTTGCTCACAAAACCTTTGGGCCAAATGCCAGTGTGAGGGATAATCAGAAATGATAGATTCTTCAAATAGCAGCTCCAGCTGCTAAGCAAAGGACAAATTTCATGTGTGCACAGTGCAGAACAGACTATTACTCCCATATTGGTCTTTTCAGTCACATCTGCATACACAGATTCTCATCACCATCAGTGGCATCATTTTCTGAATATGTATACTTTAATTAGTGAAGCTTAAATACTCTACATGCTCTCTGCTCTCATAATACTTTGTCATGAGGGACCTTTAAGGACTGAAAAATTCATTATGCAAGGATGAAATAATGTTTTTTTTTTCCTTTAGACTAAATTTTGAGATAATGAAAACTTCTTACTCTTGATTTTAATTGATAAAATCTGTTATTGGACTTATATAATTCAAATATGGGTCTATGATTATCTCTATGTATTTGTCATGTTCTCAAATGGTTTCTTGCTTGTTAGTGGTTAATCCAAAGGAAAATTTCAAGAAACTAGAATAAAAGGTTTTGTTTTTACTTTTGTTAAACTCACATCTATTCATCTCTCTCTCTCTCTCTCTCTCTCTCTCTCTCTCTCTCTCTCTCTCTCTCTCTCTCATTGGTAAGCCTAAAGAAGAGATGAGGAAATTTATGTCTTCACTTTGTATGTATCTTATATAAATAATATACATTTATGATGTCTATTCCATTCATATTTACTTTTTGAGAATGACCAATTCTTTTTTTTCTCTTTATATCTCTATCAATTGAAGGAGTCTCTATTACACAATATAAAATTAATATATTTTAATAGTTTCTTTTTAGAAAATGCAGAATATGAGCATGGGATAGTATAGATACCGTCAGAATTTGCTAATACATGAGTTCATTTTACTGAACAGCTTCTGTTCTTTCTATTTTAATTCTCTCTTGCCCACTTGATGCATATGGCTCTAAGGGAGAAAGTGAGGCTGGTGATTTTGCATCGCCATCACACATTCAGTTTTAATTCAATTGCAAGTCATGTCATCATCTCAGTGAGGTCATGGTATTCTTTGACAACAAAGGACCAACCACACAATGCACAGCATGATTTGTTAAAATTGCCAGTGGAGTCAAGATGGTAGAGTGAAAGCAAGAACTTGAACTTGAGCTCCAAACACCTCCAACATCTGTAAAAATGACTCTATGCAAAGTTTAGTGCTACAGGACCCACAAAGTGACAGAGAGAAACAACTCTCCTGCTGATGGCAGCTGGGCTGGCCAACAGGAAGTGTTTATTGCACTGGACTGGGAGCAGAGGTCAGTCCCACATGGGGAGTGCTAACATAGACCAGCAGCACAAACTGGCCAGAGTGGAAATCAGAAGACTGGATCCATGGCAACTTTGGCAGTTTTCAGACTTTTCAACCCATAAGGGCCAAAAAGTAAGTAAAAAATCACTGGGGAAACTCTTTTGATCCTGGATGTTTGAAGAGCCTTTTGCAGCCCTTGGCCCCAGGGCAGCAGAAGTGGTGCTGGCTACAGCTGCTGCCTCTGCAGCTGCCTCCTGAGCTCCAGACCCATAGATCATGGGAGGGCCAAGTGACTAACCAGAGGGCAATTGCAGGGATTTCTTTGCTGGCATTGAGGCAGGATTCTCTTGCTTTTCCTGGCTTGGATCTGCATCACAGTCTTGGATGGCAGTCCTGTGGTGAGGATTGCTAGTGTGGCAGAGCTTGTTCAGGCTGTGGAGAGCTAGTCCTCCTCACAGTTCTGATGTAGGGGCCTAGAAGAAGCTCTTATGATACCTGCACAAAACAACAGAAATTTGAGACACATCACTCTCCACTCTGGAAGTAGAGTTCTACCTGGGCAAAGAGCTCAGAAGTCAAGTAATTGGTTGGCAAGATGAGCAAATAGAGGAAGAGAAATCAAACTATAGAATTGTGTTTCGGTGACACAGATGATCAAAACAATGAACAAGAAGAAAACAAGTCAAAACTGCTGCATCAGAAGTATCCAAGTAAAATATGAATTGGTCTCAGTCCATGGAGCAGCTCAAGAAGGATTTTGATAATCAGGTAAGAGTAGAGGAAAAATTGGGAAGAGAACAGAGAACAATGCAAGAAAATAATGAAAAACATGTCAACAGCCTACTAAAGGAGACTCCCCCCCAAAAAAAACACTGAAGAAAATAACAAGGTAAAATAGGTTAACTCAAATGGGAAAAAAAGAATTTCAAAAGCCAATGAGGAGAGGAATGCCTTAAAAAGGAAAAATTGCCAAATGGAAAAGGAAGTCCAAAAGCTCACTAAGGGAAATGATTCCTTCAAAATTAGATTGGAGCAAATGGAACTTAATTACTTTATGACAAATCAAGATACTATAAAACAGATCCAACAGAATTGAAAGAAAAAAGACAATATGAAATTTCTCATCGGAAAAACCACTTACATAGAAAATAGATGCAAGAGAAAGAAATTAAAAATTATTGGACTACTTGAAAACCTTGACTAAAAGAAAAGAGATGAAGCATCTTCTTTCAAGAAATTATCAAGGCAAACTGCCCTGATATTCTAAAACCAGGAGACAAAAAAGAAATTGAAAGAATTTGCCAATTGTGTCTTGAAAAATGATCCCCAAAAGAAAACTCCTAGTAATATTATAGCCAAATTCCAGAGTTCCCAGGTCAAGGAGAAAATATTGCAAACAGTCAGGAAGAAACAATTTGTGGAAATACAAACAAGAAAACAGAAGATCTAGCAGCTTCTACATTAAAGGATCAAAGGACTTGGAATATGATATTCTGGAGGTCAAAGGAGCTAGGATTAAAACCAAAAATAAATTACCCAGCAAAGCTGAGTATAATACTTCAGGGGAAAATATGAATTTTCAGTAAAATAGAGGACTTTCAAGCATTCTTGATGAAAAGACCAGAGCTGAACATAGAATTTGACTTTCAAATATAAGAAGCAAGAGAACCATGAAAAAATGAACAGGAAAGAGAAATAATAAGGAATTTATTAAAGGTGATCTACTTGCATTCCTACAAGGAAAGACAGTATTCATAACTCATGAGACTTTACTCAGTGTGAGGATAGTGGAAGGGAATGCATATGTATATGCATATGTGTGTATATACACATGTGCATATACATATGTATAAGTGGTTGTGTGTATGCATGTGTGCATTTGTGCGTGTGTGCATGTGTGTGTGTGCATATGTATACATAGACAGAGGGCCCAGGGTGAGTTGAATATGAAGGGATGACATCTCAAAATAAAGTTAAGAGGTGAGAGAGCAGTATATTGGGAGAAGGAGAAACCGAGAGGCAGAATAGACTACATTATCTCATATAAAAGAGGCAAGAGAAAGCTGTTATAATGGAAGGGAAGAGCAGGAAGATGAAAGGGAATGAGTCAAACTTACTCATTGGATTTGATTGAAGGAGGGAATAATATACACTTCAGTTGGCTATCTTATCCTACAGAAAGTAAGGGCAAAGAGGATAAGAGGGGGGGTGATTGAAGGACAGCTTGGGGGGAGAGGGCAGTTAGAAGCAAACATTTTTTAAAAGGGACAGGATCAAAGGAGAATATAGAATAAATGGGGGGGTAGGATGGAGGGAAGTACACTTAGTCTTTCAACAATTGACTACCATGGAAATGTTTTGCATAACTACACATGTACAACCTTTATTGAATTGCTTGTCTTCCCAGTGGGGTTGGATGAGGAGGAGATAAGGGAGGGAATCTGGTACTCAAAGTTCAATTTATTTATAAAACAAACATGAAAAATTTTAAAAAATATATTTTTACATGCCAAAGAAATGAGACATAACAATTGGGAGGGGAGGAAGAGGAATGAATTCAGGAAAAAAAAATAAGCAAACAAGTAAAAAAACCCTTGTTACCCAGAGTGAAATACAGTCCTCTAGTTGACATCTGGAAAGGGGCAAATATGATGGGCTATCACTTCACAATTCCTGGTATTCCTGTCGTAATATAACTTGAGTCCAAGTTATGCCTTTAATTATCATTTCTCACTGTTGAAAGATAGTAGCTTGTTCTACAAAAACACTGAAGGTAATTTTTAAGGTGATAAATGAAAAACAAACAAACAAACAATAACAAAATCCTGCTAACATTACCAATACATAAACAAGGACAAATATACATGCTTATTCCTCAAGACTAAACTTCCCTTTTCTTTTAAAGTGCCCCTAAGTGAATATTCTAGATGTATTACTGAATATTATTGTGGAAAAGAAATTCTTGAGATAAATGTCACTTGTGGTCTAGTTTATTTTTTTGTGTTGTTTATTGTTTAGTGATTTTCACTCATTTCTGATTCTTTTAAATACTTTTGGGAGTCATTTTTTTCTATTCAAGATTATTCTTAACCTTTCTGGGTATGATACTTTTGACAAAAGCCCCAGTTCTTTTGCACTTCAATATATACTTTTCCCAGACCTCTATTCCTTTAATGCCTCTCTTGCTAGGTCTTGCATGATTCTAGTTGTGGGACCATCATATTTATGTTGTGTTTTTCTTGTTGCTTTTAGTATTTTATCATTGAGCTGGGAGATTTGGAATTTGCCTATAATATTCCTGTAAGATGTCCCCATAGGATCTCTTTTGAGTGGTGATTGATTGATTGCTTTCTATTTCTACTCCCCCCCCCACACCTTGTTCTAATACTTCAAGACAATTTTCTTTAATTATTTTTCTTTTTTATTGTAGGAAGATTTTTCATTTGATAATAATTTTCCTTTAGTCCACTGGTTTTTACTTTCTCTTCTTGATCCATTTTCCAGATCAGTTTTTTTAATAAAATATTTCACTTTCTCTTCTATTTAATTATTATTCATACTTTGGTTAAATATTTCTTAATCCCTTATAATTTCATTGGCTTCACCTTGCCCAATGCAAATTCCCATTGTGTTATTTTCTTCCTTAAGCTTCTGGATGCACTGAGGTGGAGCAAAGATGGTGGAATAAAGGCAGAAATTTGCTTGAACTTTCCCCCAAGCTTCTCTAAATACTTGTAAAAATGCCTCTAAACAAATTGTAAAGTAGCAGAACCCAAAAAATCACTCAATGAAACAATTTTCCAGCCCAATACAACCTGTAAGGTCTACAGGAAATGTCTGTTGCACTATTCTGAGAGAATAGCACTCTCTGAGGGGGGCCACACTGGCACAAACAGGGTCAGAACAAGACTACAGGGACTGAATCAATGGCAGTTGTGATAGTTTCCAGACTTCTCAACTCTAAAACTCCAAGGACAGCTTGAAAGGCCAGTGGGAAAAATCTACTGGACCTTTGTGAGAGAGGAGCAGTTTCAGGATAGTGGTAGTGGTGGGTAGAAGCTGTAGCCTCGGCTACTTTTGAAGGTCTTGTCCCACAGATGGTGAGGGGATCAAATAGCTTATCATAGGGGGATTGCAGGGATCTCTTTTCTGGTGCAGAGACAAGATTTTCTTGCTTTGCCCATGGTTCAATCTGGGTTCCATTCCTGCATGGTGCTCCTGGGGAGAGGAGGAACTCTGGCATGTTGGAGTTTGTGACAGCAGTGAAGATGGAATCATCCTCATAGTTCCAAGGCATAAAAGAGTGTTTGTAGTCACTCACAGACCAGAGCAGAGAACAGGAGAGGAGTAAACACTTCCCCTTTGATAAAACAACCTTGGGAGAACTAAAAATTTATAGGTCCCTAGAAATAGGTTCGAAAACAGTTGCACAAAGCCCATGATGCTTGGGACAGTACACCTTCTATACTTGAAGCAGACAGCATGAAAAAGTTCCCAAAAATCAGGTAATTAACTGGGAAAATGAGTAAACAGTGGAGAAACATTCAGACTATAGAATCTTATTTTGTTGATAAGGAAGATCACAACAAACATCCAGAAGAAGAAAATAAAGTTAAAGTATCTACATCCAAAGCCTCCAAGAAAAATATGAGCTGGTCACTGGTCATGGAGGAGCTCAAAAAGGATTCTGAAAATTAAGTGAAAGAAATAGAGAAGGAATTGGGGAGAGAAATGAGAGTGATGAAGAAAATCATGAAAAACAAGTCAACAGTTTGCTTAAGGAGACCCCAAAAGGCTGAAGAAAATA
>JAQQSV010005143.1:0-14629 GCA_028646515.1 Pseudochirops corinnae | reverse complement strand
ATGTATTTATATATACATAGGTATAAAAATATATTTAATTATAGATATATCTATATAAATATATACGTTTATATATTTATATAAACATATATAAATACATTTAGCTGTTTGGTCATTTTTCAGTCATGTCTGACACTTTGTGACCTCATTTTGGATTTTCTTGGCAAAGATACTGGAGTGGTTTGCCATTTCCTTCTCCAGCTCATTTTACAGATGAAGAAACTGAGGCAAACAGGGTTAGATGATTTCCCTAGGGTCACCTAGCTACAAAGTATCTGAGGCTAGATTTGAACTCATGAAGATGAATCTTGGCTTCAGACCTAACACCTTATCCATTGGGCCACCCAGCTGCCCTTACATATATACATTGACGTATTTCACATACATAATTCTATATAGACAGATATTGTTATATACATATGTAGATACAGATACATACATATATATGCATATATGTGTGTATATATATACATATATATGTGTGTGTATATATACATATATATACATACATATCTATATCTATATCTATATATATCTATATATATATCTATATATCTATATATCTATATCTATCTATATATACATATACATGGATATCTATATTTTTATCCACCCCAGGTGGATGGAATTCAGCCAACTATCTCTCTCACGAAACCCTTGCTATAGCTGGGTCATTCTTCTCACCATCCCAGGATTATGCTGATTATTGATTCCAAACTTTAACTCTCCTAACTGCAACATTCCTTTTGACCTAACTAAATCACATTTTTGTGGTGGATGGGGAGAGCTTGGGAATGGAATTTTGGATTAATGATTTCATTGGTGGTGGGAACTCCTGGTGTAGAAATTCCTTTTACAGAAACGTATCAGCAGCTCATTAGGTATAGTGGAAAGAGTGCTTGCTCTAGAGCTAAAGGATCTGGGTTTGAATCCTGTTTCTGATGTCTATATAATCTTGGTCAAGTTACATAATGTTCCTAGGCCTCAGTTTCCTCTTCTATAAAATGAAGTGCATGGATGAAATAGCTTCTGAGGTTACATTCTAGGTCTCAAACTATCCCTTAGAATCAATAAGTCATCTACATAGATAAATAGATAGCTATACCTACATATCTATATAACTATATCTATTTATATAAATATATGCCACTGATCTATATAGCTATATATAGCTAGACATAATGCATATATCTATATTTTTCTCTCTATCTTCTGTTTCCTCACTGAGTAGAACAAAAGTTTCTTTAGGGTAATGACTATTTCATTTCTGGTTTTGTATCTCCAGTACCAAATACACAGCAAGTGTTAAATAAGTGCTTCCTAAATTGAATTGAATTAATTCCTGGGTTCTCAGCCCTAATGGTGATTCAACTATCTAGTCAAACACCACAAGGTTTTCCAGAGGATATATTTGAAGAACTGATGGGTAATTCTCAAATTCACAGACTAAGTTGGCAGTTCTAAGTGGGTACCTCCTGCACATCACCCCACATGTACAGCTTTTGTGCTCAGCTGAACTCCCTTTGCCAATATTCTTAGACTCTATAAGTCTGTTTTCCTCCTTGATAATGATAATAAAGCCCTCCTCTCTACCATATGTAAACACCCCTTATATGCACATTGTTTTGTATCTATAATGTCTAATCATCTATGAATAGCTTGGCTTTGCTTGGTCAGCTTCTACCTTATCTTGCCAGAGCCCAGGCCTTCATAGAACACCTCTCCTCAGCCTGCTGTAACCATCTCTTTCTCCGTATTAGACTCTGGGTCTTTTGAGTCTGATAGGTCAACCTTTTTTTAAAAATTTTGCAGAGGCCCAAGTCTCCACATCACTTTCTCATCAACTTCATGCCACATTGCTTCAGAGTCCTCCAGCGTCCCCCTAACACCATTTTATATGTTCTTTCTTGATGTAATCTCCTTGATGGCAAGGACTATCTTGCTTGCTTGTGTTTGTGTACTCAGTCCTTAGCATAGTACCTACCTCTTCATAAGAACTCAATAAATATCGATCTGTATGCCCATCTATCTTTCTATTCATTTTCTTTTTTAAAATTTTATTTTAGACCCAAACACCAGAACACAAATACAGAATAGAGAAAAGAAACAAAAACATATAATAAACTTGAATATTTGAACTTAAATACAAAGTTAAAAAGTAAAAAACATGTCATGTGTATAGCAGAACATGAAAGAGAATTCAAAATAGGTAACAATAAATTTTCATTTCAAGAAAACCTGTATGATAAATAATACATGCTGTGTTGAGAATTGACCATCTTTGCTTCTTTGTGAGCTTTCTTTTGTTCTCTGTTGTGCACTTTTTTACTTTACTTTCTTTTTTCCCTTCCATCCCCTCCCCAAAGGCTACAATAAAGTTATATATGTTTCTCTATAGCTATAAATATACACACACACATATACATACATATATAGATATATAGTTTCCCTCTACCCACTACCTTGCCCTCCTATTGCTTGCCTACCCCCATCCAAGGATCTCTCCCTTATCTTCCCATTCCCATAAATCTAAACAACCTCCTATACCCCCCTTTATCTATTCCCTCTCCCTCCCCTCTAAAGATCCCTCTCTTTCCCTCTCCCCCTCCCTATACCCTACCATTTTATTTCTTCTTAATTTAGAAGACTTTTATTGTCTTCTAAGTATGTGTGTGTGTGTGTGTGTGTATAGTTCCCTCTTTAACCCATTCCTGATGAAAGTAGGTTACCAGAACTACCAACCCTCCTCCCCCATCTAATTCCTCTGTATTGATTCTTCCTCTTGCACCTCACTTGTATAAAATAATTATTCTTTCTAGTTGTTCCTAAATGATTTTACTTTTTAAATTCACATCACACTCAGGTTTACCCCAAACTTTCTTATAAGCTACACAATTACTAATAAGAATCTTAGACATACATTTTACTTTTTATAATTAGTCTTTGGTATGTACCTTATATTTCTCTTGGTTCTTGTATGTCAAATCTTCTATTGAGTTCAGGATTTTTAAAAATAAAATATTGAAAATTGAAGAGTTTATCAAATGTTCATATTTTTCCTTCAGGATAATATTTAACTTTGCAGGGTATGATATTTTTGGTCACATCCCCAGTTCTTTTGCTCTTTGTTGTGTTCCAAGAACTACAGTCCTTTAATGTCTCTGGTGCCAGGTCTTGTGTGAGTCTAATTATGGCACCACCATATTTTAATTGTTTTAATCTTGATGCTTTAATATTTTATTCTTGAGCTGGGGTTTTTGGAATTTGACTGTGATATTCCTATGAGTTTTCCTCATAAGTTCTCTTTTAAGTGGTGATCAATAGATTTTTTTCTATTTCTACTTTCCCCCCTTGTTTGAGTATTTCTGGATAATTTTCTTCAATTATTTCTTGTATTATTGTATCAAGATTCTTTTTTTGATTATAACTGTCAGTTAGTCTGATTATTTTTGTATTTTCTCTTCATGATCTATTCTCCAAGTCTATTGTTTTTCTTAAAAGATGTTTTACTTTTTCTTCTATTTTTTCATTATTTATATTTTGTTTAATTATTTCTTGATCTCCTATAATTTCACTGGCTTCATTTCACCCAATTCTAATTTTTAAGGTGTCATTTTCTTCCTTAAGGTTCTGGATTTCCTTTTCTAATTGGCTGATTTTCCTTTCATAACCTTTTTGTTTTTTCTTAGATTATTCTTTTTTTTTCTTTTCTTTTTTTTTTTTAGTTTTTCCTCCATCTCTGTCATTTGATTTTTAAAGTCTTTTAAAAATATCTTCTATGAACTCTTTTTGGGCAGGTGTCCATTTGACATTACTTTTTGAGAGTTTCTTTGCTTAATTATCCTCTTCTGACGATGAACCCTAATCATCTCTATCTTCATAGCTTTCTGTGATTGGATTCTTTCTCCTTTCTCCTTTGCCTGTGCATTTTTATGGTAATAACTTAATTTTTGTGATCACCTCTAGCCCTGGGGTGTCAAGGATGGTGCCTCTTGCCCCAGACCTTCAGTTCTTCACTCTAGACTAGGGCCAAAGTCAAACCTCCAGGCTTCTGTAAGTATCCATAGCAAAGGGCTTTCTGCCCCACTGCTTCTGCACTCATTGGGTGTATGTGCTGGTTCCTTCTGCCTCCCCCTTCCCCTTCATCCCTCCCCCCCCCCAGGCTCATCCCAGAACAGCTTGGTCTAGTGTTCCTGGTCAGCAGAGGTTCCCTGGATCTTCCTGGGCTCAAACATCCAACTGTCTTCACTATCCCAGGAGTAAAAGTTTGTGTGGCTGGGGCTGAGGCAAGGCTTGCAAAACAACTAACCCCAGGGCTTACCACTTGTGGTTAAAATGCAACCCAACTTGGAGGTGTTTACTCTCACAGGACCAAATCTTGTCCTGGGATGTTTCTTCAGATATTTTCAAATTGTCCCCAGAAGATCCTGGTTATGCTGCTGTTCTTATTTATCTCTTCCCACACTTTGTTGGCCCTAAGGTTCTATTTTAACTCTTTTGTGAGAGGAAATCTTGAGAACTTGGAAATTTCAGACCTACTCTGCCATCTTCCCAGAATTCTCTCCTACCTATTCATTTTCATTATAATTATCCATGTATGTGTGGTAACTTATTAGACTAAAAGTTACCTGAGAATAAGGATCTGCCCCTAAGTTCAACTTTTTATTTCCTCTGACATATTGGCACAAAGTAGGCACCTTAATTACTGTTTGGCAAATTGAATGAACTCTATCACACTTTTTTCCAAAATCTATTTACCATGCTCATATGAGTCTGCCCATTCCTTGCAGTCCCCCGACATTCTGACCAGTACAACAAAACAGAATTATGTTACAAGAGGTTAGAACTATTCAAAGAAGTCTATAATTTCCTGGGAAACCTTGGTTTTCTCCAGGTGTTTTGGAAGCAAAGCCCTCCCCTTTGGAAGAGTCTCTAACAAGGGCTCTCCTGACTATGTCCTTCCTTTCATCTCTAGTCAAACAGCATTTTAGAAAATGAGACAATCTTACCCACTAACAGAAACACCAATAAAAGAAAAAGATACTTTCTATTTTGAGCCTTATGATGAAGTTTTTCATCTCTCAAAAGATTGAAAGTCAAACACTCTGTAGAAGCAAGCCAAAACCCTCTAGGGACAAGTCAGAAAACTTCCAGATCACTATAAAGGAGATAACAGAACAAAGGTTTAACTTCCCTCTATTTCACTTCTCCAAAAAGGGATTCTGGTAGCATTTTTTTTTTTTTTTGGTGACCAGTGAACAGTAGGGTTGCATTATTACAGGACAGTCTGAATACTATGCTGGTAGCCACAAAATATTAAAAGACCTAGAAAAAGATCTTTGGTACATTGGGAAGATCTATTGTGAAAGACTTATTGAAATACTCACACAAGAATCATAGAGTGTAAAGAAGTATAGATAAGTTGCAATCTGCCCCAGAATATAGCTTGCCATCACTAACATGGTTTTCTATGAAGGCTCAGAAGTCCTGACCTAGAAGGAAGTCACCCTATACTTCAATTTACATTATTTTCCTTTTAAAAAATAACCAAAACATTAAAATGGTAGAGAATATGGGCTTCCATGAATTAAAATGAGATTAATTTACTAATACAAAAACTCTTGAACTGAAAAAGATCTTGGAAGACAGCTATTTGCACCCACCTACCCACCTATCCCCTCTCTATTTTACAGATGGAAACCCAAGATCAAGAATCACGGAAGCTAACTGACTTGCACAAGGTCAAATAGGTAGTTAGCAAACATCAGAGGCAAACTTTGAACCCATGTCCCATGACTTCATGGTAAGTATTCCATTGTAATACATCAAATGTTGGAGTAGGAAGAGACCTTGGAAATCATCTAATTCAACTACTTTGCTTTTCAGGTAGGGAAGCTTAAGTCCAGCAGACTAAGTAACTTGTCAAAGTTTATGTCCAAAAGGGTCACATTTCAAACATGAGAAATCAAGAAGCATAGTCAATGAAGAATGGCCTAGTCACTTCTTGGATGCCACTCCCTACTGGCTACTTTCTTGACCAGCAACAGCAGTCATGAGATGATGATTGAGTCAAAGGATCAAAGACTGCTGGTGGGTGTCAGAGAGAGTATAGTCATCTTAATTTCAGGTTTCTTGAAACTTAAAAATGACAATCAGTTTTGTTAAAATCTATTATCTGTACTGCAAAAACACCTATGTTGACTACCTCTAAGCATCCAAGAACTCTTCATCTGTGTTCAATAGCCTACCCAGGCTTTCATCTGCCCAAGCCTGTGTTTTGTGAAGGGTAGGCTCCATGCTGAACTCAGCAAGGCACTAGCAGGGCAGGACACCAATTAGTAGAAACATTTGCCCAGGTTTGACAGGACCACTGTGCAGTGTGGTTCACTGAAGCCTGTGCACTAGGGATAGCATAGCCTTTGGCAGTCAATAATTAAGCTGAAAAAGGAAAGCTTTGCACTTTCCAGATGCAGCTTTCAGTTCCTTGTGTGTAAGAAAAACTGGAGTCTTTATCATGTCAGATGAGCCACTGCACCTTCTCGACCAAGATCTTAGAGGCTTTGTCATCCTCAGGCTTCATCTTCCTAATGTGATATTTCACTGCTGGGACCTAACCCGTGACACTGTGGGGGCACCAAGGAACTACAGAAAGAAGCTGTCTGCTTCCTAATCCACTGTCACTGAAAGTAAACACCATGTCTAGAGATATATGCCTCTCCCCAACTATTATCATGCCTTAATCTTTCAAAGGTTTGCAATAAGCTGTAATTTTCAAGTAACTTACCTTCTCATTTTCATTTCAATATAAATTGCTTTATTTTTTTAAGGGCACTGTTGAGGGTTTTTGTGTATGTGTATGTGCGTGTGCGTGTGAGTGTGCGTGTGTGTGTGTGTGTGTGTGTGTGTTAGTAGCACATGTTTTGCTTTTAATCTTGATTTCCAGTTCTAATTCTCTCTTGGTATCTTTCCAAATGGGATGATCCAATAGAAACGCTTCTGAAGTGAGATAACAAGCTAAATCCTCTCTGATAATATCCTTAGAAATTTTAAATAGCTCTAAGAGGTTTGGCCTCAGACTCAAACATTAACATGACCGTTCAGTTCTAACAAGATCAACTAAATTGTAAGGGAGCTGGAGGTTGGTCAAGACCCTGACCTGAGTGGAACAGAACCATGTTGTTCTTCCCCAGAGGGTGAGGCAAAGCTGAGGCAAAGCAACAGATGATGATGAAGTACGCTGGGCTTCTACACCAACGTACTCATATCTGCCTCCTTAGATTTCCCACAAGGAAGGCCCTGCGTACCAGATGTGTGAGCACTTCTTTTTGCTCCTGGCAGGGGGATGGAGGCTGAAATGGGGGGCAGAGCCCTCAGTGGGATGCCTCCCATTCTTCACTGGAGCCTTATACTAGGGAGGACTTGAAATATCAAGCCTGGGGAGGCATTGTCAGGGCAATAAGACCTTCAAAGGGATAGGCCACAGAGGTGAGAGCGCACAAATAAGCAACCTACAGAGATCCATTCTTAGTAGAGACATCCTTATTGAACTTCCCAAAGAATGCAGTTGGGGGAGGGGGTCTATAAAAATTTCATTCTTTTTCTCTGGTCAATGCATCTCCACATCCTGAAAATTTTGACTTTAGAATACTGAAATCATTATACTAAATATTTCATATTCACACTACCCAATGCAAATTTAAAAATAATGTAATAAAAATATTTTAAAATCAAAAAAGTTTTAATAACAAATTATCTAAATAGACAATTAATTGAGCATCAGCACATTTGTAATTTAATGAGTGAAAAAGGGAAGTCTCAGTGTGGAAACTTACTCTCCTGATTCAGATTCCATCTCCTCTATAATGTATAGCATTAGTTTGCTGAGACATTGAGAGGTAAAATGAGTTGTTCATGGTCACACAGTATGTATAAAAGGCAGAATTTGAACCCAGTCCTTCCTGACTCCAAACCTGACCCACTAGAGCACCCCGTCTGTTTTTAATTCTAATTTTCTAATTTCTAAAATTCTAATTTTAATTTTACTGTAGTTAGTATGAAGTAATCACCAACATTATGCTAAGTACAGAACTATTAAGTTACTACAAAGAAGAAGCAAGCAATGGTGGAAAGTTAGATGGACAGGAATCAGAAGACAGATTCAGATCTTACTGACTACCTCTGATCCATAATATTCCTCCCTATATAGTGAAGTGCTTGGGGCAGAACAATGGTATCAAATTGAAATAGAGATGGAAACCACTAAACGATACATAAGGCTCCCTGTGAGTCACATGTTAACTTAATTTTAAAATATAGTATGACAAGTAGGTGGTGAAGTGCCAGGCCTGGAGTCAGGAATATCTAAGTTCAAATCCAGCCACAGACACTTGCTAGCTGTGTGACCCTGAGCAAACCACCTAACCCTGTTTGCCTCAGTTTCCTCATCTGTAAAATGAGCTGGAGAAGGAAATGGCAAACCACTCCAGTATCTCTGCCAAGAAAACCCCAGATGGGGTCACAAAGAGTTGGACATGACTAAAACAACAAGAAGAAATGTAATATTATCTATGATATGTATTTTTATTTATTTATTTTATTCATTTTGCAAAGCATTTCCAAATTTTATTGTAATTTGGTTCAGGTCATGCTTTGGGAGTATTATGAGTTGCATGCTGCCAATAGACCACATGTTGATGCTTCTAGGCTAGACCATCTCTAAAGTCTTTTTCCAGCCCTGCATCTGATAAGTTCAATAGAGAAAATCAAATATTCTTGGAAAATTAAACAGAAGAAACAATTTGAGAACTGACTCACTTGACCATCAAATGCTAAATGTTTGTGACTGACTCTGTCCAAGCCACCTGTTAAAGCACAAACCTGCACAACCTTGAGCAGGAAGGGCAGTGGTGATATAGTGACACACACACACACACAAACACACACACACACACATACACCCCACATGAAAAAATACTTTAATGAGAGCCCTGGACTTTGAAGCTGCAGAGTTGGATTGCTGCTTCTTCCAGTTCATCCTGCCCTTTCCACCTCTCCATAGCACTAATTTTGTAATTTTATTTTTTTATTTCTCTAATGCATTTATTGTATAACATTATACAGGACAAGAGTATGACATGATGGATGGCATGCTAGCTTTGGAGTCAGGAAGACCTGGATGGAAACCCCTCTCTGATGCTTACCAGCTTTGTGATTATGGGTAAGTAACTTAATCTCTGAGTCTCAGAACTTCACTATTAAGATATAGAAAGATTGGGGAGGCTAGGTGGTGCAGTGAATAGAGCAATTTACTTTCATGGAGGACATTTTCACAATGTCAAAACCATACCTCCTTGACATATTTATTGCCAGTTCATTATTTACAACAGTGTTGAAACTTCTGTTTACATTTAGCATCATACACTACCTGGTCCCCCCACCTATCTTTCCAGCTTCATTTGACAATTCCTCCTGTGCTCTCCCATCTAGCCAAAGTGATACAACTATAACTTTCTCAGCCCACCTCCACCCACCCCACCTCTAAGTCTTCTCTTCTCAAAGCTAAGCTTCTCTGATTCATTTAAGTGATCCTTACATGGCACACACTAGATTTTATAGCTCCTCTCTTGGCTGGATAACCATGCCAGGAGCAACAACGTCTTTAAATATCAAGGACAACATATCACTAGGGTTGACTTAGTTGTCTTCTCAGGGCACACAGGCTAATATAAAGAATATGTTGGTAAGCTATGCTCTCTTTCCCCCGAGGAAAAAACAAGGAGAAATGGAGTTGAATCATATCAAGGAAAACTTCAATCAAGCAAAAATAATTTTTTGATAGTACAATGTTAAAGAATAAGACTGTGTTCTCAAAGGAGGCTGTGGAATCTCTCCCAGCAATAATTGTCAAAAAATACTTCCCAATTCTGGTTGCGGAGGATATTTGCCATATTATCATCTTACCTGCCAAATCCCCACCTCCTCCTACTACTTCCCCAGTAAAGCAATCTCCTTGAGGGCAGCGACTGTTTTGTCTTTGTAGCCCCCATTCCTAGAATTGTGCCTGGCACTGAGTGGTGTTCATTAAATGCTTGTTAGCTTGGATTGAGTTATAACTGGATTTTGGACGTTCATGTTCCAGATTCTGCTCAAGTGGCTCTCCACCCCCATCCACTAAAAGGTCTGCTTTGTCTTTGTCAGACTTTCACTCCCACACAATCTAGTGAATATGCATAATCATTACTCTCAGTGTATTAAGTTCATGGTTAAGGTTAATAGAATTTCTACTGCATTCTTATGAATGCTGTTATTTAGCTATTAAATATGAACAGTGTGACTGCCACCATACAGAGGTACAAATGATACAATTTTTGGTCTGAGGATTTCACTCAAAATTTCACTAGATGACAGATAAAAACATTCATATTACTATTATTGTTAATAACAACAACAATAAGTAACTCTCTAGGAAAAGGGGAATCTCTAAAGCAATTTGAGAAAAGAGCAAACATGTATATATGAACTCCAGCTTGGGGAGGAATGAGAGAGATGGGAGAAAAATAAAGCGCTTGAAGTTAAAGGAGAAAATGTGTGGTAATGATGGGCAAAAGGCTTAAATAGACTAATAGAATTGGTATGTGTTCATTAGTAGGACACAAAAAATTTAGACATTTAATTAATAACTATGCTGTTGTGGGAGAGATGGACCCTTCCCAGATGAACACCAGAGACTGACTTCAACAGCTTTCTTGAGGTTGGTGGCTTCCAGTAAGCCTCCTCACTTCCTTCTCCTTCATTTCCCTCACCAAGACCCCTGGTATGGCACCATGAATTTCCCTGACATGTTTATATAAAACGTAATCTATTTCCTCTTTAGAAACAGGCCTTCTGCAAAGCATGCTGACTCCATATTTTTCTATCGACAGCCATTTTGCTGTAAAGGAGCACTAGTAAGATCAGCTACAGTCACTAGTGTTCCTTGGTATCTACTTTTTGCCTCAGTACAAAAAGAGTTACATGTTGACGTTGGAAGATTTTGGAGTCCTGTGAAAGTTCTAGCCCAATGGATAGATGTCTTTGATTTAGTAAAACTAGCCATTTGTTACCTCAGTTCAGTCATTTTTGTCACGTTGGACTCCTCATGACTCCATTTGGGAATTTCTTGGCCAAGATACTGGAATGTTTGCCATTTCCTTCTCCAGCTCATTACATATGAGGAAGCTGAGGCAAACAAACAAAGTTAAAAGATTTGCCCAGGTTCAAGCAACTAGCTGATATCTGAGGTCAGATTTGAACTCAGGAAGAGAAGTCACTGCCCCACCTAGATGTTCATAAAAACCAGCTATATACAGACAATAAGTCCCTTATCTATCTCCTATAATAACATACATTTTTCTCCTATAAGTATATTATTCTTTTGTATAATCACCTATGTTTTATGAAGTCATCTTTCTTCTCTTAGTTTCACACAATGTTACTTTGAATAAATGTTTAGCTTACGAGTGTTGTCCTAAAATATGCATATAAAGAACCTTTTATGCCAGGCTTATTGCTGATGCCTTCCATGTTGGTATTTATCCTGGCCAGGTGGAATAAAATGGCTGCTTGCTTCAGTCTTAATGAACTTCTTAATGCTGTTCTCTGTGCCCAACCTCAAGAATCCAGATTGGTGAGTTCTGATCCTCTTGGCTACCCCCAAAATTCACTACACCATGAAAGAGTATAACTACCATAAATAGCATTTAATAAATGTATTTTCCCCTAAACAACAGTTTGCATCAATATTGTGAAATACATTACAAAGATTGGTGTTTGTCTTATTTTATTTTAGCCTTTTTTTATTTGCTCAAAGACCCAAAGTAGAATACCATGCCTCAAGATCTAAACATTCTGGACTCTCACTTTCAAGGAGAAAAAAAGCATTTAGGGTCTTTGTATTTTGGATCTGGGGTTATCCAGAGGGATAAGCTCAGCTTCCCAGCAGGAAAAATAAAGCCTGGGAGAAGAAAGAGGTGGTGTAAGAGGGTCAGGAAAGGATCATTCATTGTGAACAAAGGAAGATTGTGTATGAAAGACTTGAGCACTGAAATGCATTTGGGGAAGCAGAGAGAAAAACAAGAAAGATGAAATGAAGAAAGAGTTAAGACAGAGAAGCCGGGGCTATTTCTCTCTTTTGAATCCTCTCTTGCCCAGGAACTCTGCAAATGACAAGTGTGTGAAGAGGAGGCCTCCTTACCCATCTCTCTCCATGAGATTCTCCTCATCTCCCATGCCTGTCACCAGAATAAGAGCCATACTTGGCTCAGTGAAAGAATACAGAGTAAAAATATTCTCAGATCCTATACTTGATTGCATGCTGCCATGGAGGGAGAAGGAGAGAAAATTTGAAACTCAAGAGATTGTGGAACTGAATCTTATAAACTAAAAGTAAATAAACAAATCAATTAATAAAAAAAAGATAGAGAGGATGCAGATCCACAAAAAAGAAAAAAGAACACATAGAGCTGAGAGAACTCTTGATCCAGGATCAGGAAACCAGAGCATGAATCCTTCAATCAATGATAAAATGAGATAAAATTTGTAAAGGCCTTAGCACAGTACTTGTCACATAGTAAGCACCTAGTAAATACCTTTTCTCTCTTCCATTCTTCCTTATATTTACTTGCTGTGGAACCCCAAGCGAGTCACCTACTGTTCAAAGCCTCACCTTCCTCATCTATCAAAAGGGATAACGAAATCTGTACAACCTACCTCCTATGCAGAGATGTAACTAGTAATAGTAACTAGCAATAATAGTTCAAAAAACTGAGAGAAGCTACACAAAACGAATATGGGGGAAGCTATGTGAAAGGTGTCTCCCACAATTCACGCTGTCTCTATCCTCTCACCTGAGGACCTTGCCTTATGCTTCCCACATGTGCCTGTGTGCACACACAGAGTTGAGGTCACTCACCAAGAGCTCCCTCTTCTATTATTCCCATCTTACATTACTCACTTTCCTCCAATAATTCCTTTTTCTTTTTTTTTTCCCATTCAATAAACATTTATTAAGCACCTACTATGGCATAGTGTTTAGCACTGAGGATACAGAGAAAGTCAAGACATAGACTCTGCTCTCAAGGAGTTCACAGTCTAATAATGGGGTATGCAACATGAAACAACTATTTATAAATAAGATATATACCAGATAAATTTGAATCAGTCTCAGAGGGGAAGCACTAGATTTAAAGAGGACTGTCAAAGGCTTTTTTTCTTTTTAAATAAATTTGTTTATTTTAAGTTTTCAACATTCACTTACATAAGATTTTGAGTTTGTTTTTTCCCTTCCCTCCCCTACTCCCACAACAAGATGATGTGCAATCTGATATAGGCTCTACATATACATTCATATTAAACAGATTTTCACATTAGTCATGTTGTAAAGAAGAATTAGAACCAATGGGAAGAACAATGAGAAAGAGCCAAAACAAAAAGAGAGAGAAAGAAAACAGTATACTTCAATCTGCATTCAGACTCCATAGTTCTTTTTCTGGTTGTATATAGCATCTTTCATCGTGGGTCTTTTGGAGTTCTCTTGGATCCTTACATTTCTAAGAACTAAGTCTATCAAAGTTAGTCGTCATACAATGTTGCTGTTACTCTATACAATGTTCTCTTAGTTCCAATAATTCCTTTTTCAACCTTGACTAAACTGAGGAGGTAGACCTTCTCCTTTGCTAAAGCAAACTTCTAGACTAGAGGTGGAGAACCTGTGGTCTCTAGGTCACATGTGGCCCTCTAGGTCCTCAAGTGGGGCCCTTTGACTGGATCTAAACTTCACAGAACAAATCCTCTTAATAAAAGAAGTTTTTCTGTAAAACTTGGACTTCACTTTGATCACACTCCCTCTCATCTTCTCTAGCAAATTTTCTCCTCCGTCATCCCCAGGCTCACTTTAATCTTCAGTCTCTCCCTATCTACTGGATTGTTCTATATTTTCTATAAGCATGCTCCTCTCTCTCACATCCCTAAAAGAAAAATGTCATTTGATCTTACTATCCCTACTAACTGCTGTCCTATATCTTTCTTCCCTTTCTTAGTTAAGGATGAGGAATGAGGGAGCCTCATACATTAAGTATCTCTATTTTCTCTCCTCTCACTAATTACTAAAACTTCTCAGTCACTTCTAAACTGCACTCGATTTCTGACTTCATCATTCAACTGAAACTGCTCTCACCAAAGTTACCAAATTATCTCTTAATTGCAAAATCTAATGATATTTTTGTTCATCTTGATCCATTTGACAACTATTGATCATCTACTCTTCCTGAATATTCTCTTCTCTATGAGTTTTCCTGATACTACTTGCTCTCCCAATTCTCCTGAGACTTTCTCAGTCTTTTTGCTGAATCTTTATCCACGTCACACATACTAACTGTGGGTATCCTTCAAGAGTCTATCCCAGAGCTTCTTCTCTTGACAGAGAGAGAGAGAGAGAGAGAGAAATAGACAAACAAATAGATTGATATGATATGATATGTATGATATGATATGACATATGATAGAATATTATCTAGTTGTACAATCTAATCCCAAGTGTTCACTCATCATTTCTTTTTTTTTTAATTTTATTACAGTTTGCATCATTCATTTC